>APFE030475862.1:0-13954 GCA_000404065.3 Pinus taeda | reverse complement strand
TCACAGGTCCAAATGCATCACTGTGCACAAGCTCTAATATATGTTTCGCCCTCTTACCACCAGAGAGGAAACTCACCCGATTTTGCTTCCCATATACACAATTTTCACAGAAATCAAAATCTAGAGAGCTACTACTCATACCTTCTACGATGCCTTTACCATGAAGTATTCGAAGGCTTTTCTCTCCAATATGTCCAAGCCTTTGATGCCACAGCATGGTCTTCTCTCCAAAGACCACTAGATTTTCTACTCCACTTTTAGGAACCACTAAATTGTTTCACCCATCAACAAAAGTGCTACCTTGCAGCTTGTACAGAGTTCGAATTCGAACTCCCCGCATCAATACCAGTTCCCCCCGAACCATCTTGTAGGTATCCTTCTCGAACAATGTTTTTACACATGCATCATCCAGATTACTTACAGAAATCAGTATTTTGGCTAATGTAGGAATATGCAGAACACCTAGAAGTGTTCTAACCCTTCCACCTTACAACTTCAACTTTATTTTCCAGAAACCGACAATTCTAGCCTTCATGTCATCCCCCAAGAAGACATCACCACCATCATATTTCTCATATTCACAGAACCACTCTCTATGGGGAGTGAAGTGAAAGGATGCATCTGATTCAATCAATAATGCCTCATGATCTACATGTGTACTCGAAGAAGCCAAGTACACATCCCCACCTTCATCTGTGGTGGTTTTCGCCTCTGCAGAAGGAGCATCATCAGATCCCTTTCCTTTATCAGGAGCTTTAGATTTACAGTCCCTTTTGTAGTGCCCTTCCTTTCTGCATTTCCATTTTCCTGGAGATTTAGATCTCCCTCTAGATTTAGACCTCCCACGCAATGACTTATTTTTGTTTATGTTTTGGGACCGTCCTCGTACAAATAAGGCATCACCATTCTGACTCTCCATATTTTTCCATCTCATTTCCTCCTTCAGGAAGGATGAGACTATTTCATCAAACTCCAAGGCAGTTACATTGCTACATATTGCAATAAGTAGACTATCCCACAAATATGGTAGAGAACACAATAAACTGATGCACTTATCTTCATCTAAAATTTTAATATCAACAGATGATAACTGACTTACCGCAGTATTAAATGCATTCAGATGCTCTGTCACCGAGTCTCCATCTTTCATCCTCGGGTTATACAACTTTTTCCGTAGGAATAGTTTATTCACTAGAGACTTAGATTACTATAAAGTCCCTAACTTGTCCCACAAAGCCTTCACCATAGCTTCCCCTAATACATTCAACAATATTGAATCTTAGACACACAATCGTATTGTGCTCTTTGCCTTCCAATCCAACTTCTTCCATTCTTCATCAGACACTCCATTGGTTTAGTATCTACCACGATCCACTGATATTTATCCACCAACAGATCCTCCATCTTAAGTTTCCATAACTCAAAACTCTAACCATTAAATTTCTTGATCTCTATCTTTCCATTGCTCACCATCTTCTTTCACCAACGGAATCGATTCCGTAGATCTCCCACTAAACAAGGTCTACCACAGGCCCAAGCAAAACCCCTCAGCAGCAAAGGTGTCCCCTTGAAGCCAAAATAGCTCTAATAGCAAATGTAGGTTTTAAACCTATATAGAAATTACCTGCATACGAATTATAAAACATAGAAAATAAACAATGCGAGAGTATAACACATAAAACACATATACATAGACGTTTTCCCATGGATCCAAAAACCAAGACTACCAACTTGATTTTATATTATGTTCCTTTCAATGTTATAATACATATTTATACATGCCAAATCATCCAATACCATGGACTGAAAACCATCACATCCAAAACCATGTACCGAAAACCATCGCATCCAAAACCATGTGCAGAAAACATGCACAAAACCATAGGTAGGTATGCCCAACCTAACATAGGGTCTAAAACCAAAGTTTATTGGGGTGCTACCCTAGATCCCATAGAGTGGGGTTACCTACAACCCTCAAACCCCCTATGACGCCCCCCACTATGCAATTGGTGCAACGAAGGGGAGGCTCCACCCCCCTTCTAACCCCGTGGTTAACTACGTGGGCTAGTCATGGAAAGAATATAACACAACCCAACAGTATGCGGAGATGTTGGAACCAATTTTTTGCACCCTGGAGATGTCTAAGGTGTTGATTTAGTCCAACTGTGAATATCTTCACACAGTTCACTTCGTGCACTGTCCTGACTTGTGATACCTTCATGATCTGTTACAATCGCCTTCGCGCAGCCCTAACTAGGGGCTGAGGTGATTTCGCATTGCTAAGGCAACGGTCTGCTCTATTTTTCCAATTTATGCCATGTATCTTACTTATCTTCTTATAATTGTTAGTTATCTTCGTGTAACTAGATAATTTACCTTATATTCACTTAATCAACACAATAATATATGTTCGCGCACCATATAAAAAGCAAACTTGTAATTCATACTCGATATACTTAATGCATAAGACATGAAATAGATACATAGAATTGATATGAAAAATTCTCTTTATTAATTCTTCAATGGTTATAGACTCGACTCACCCTGTGCACTCAGCTGCGAACTATTAGGCCTATGCGCACTCAACTGCAGAGCCTTCTCCTACTCTACGACCCAAAGACTCAACCTTACACTTTAGCTAAGACTCAATTCTTCATCCTTCATTCCATGACTTCATTATGTTGTTTACAACTTAGAGCCTCGCTCTATATAGACAATCCCATGGTCCGCAGATGATGGGTAGATCTCTAAAGCTGACATTACATTACAAACATGAGGGCGGACAACCCTAGGAATCATTTACAATTTCACACTCTGCGACCACAAAATGTGGAGTCTTTACATCAGATTTAGTCAAAATCTGGGCTTTATGCTCCAAAGCTTCCATTGGGGGATCCCACACCCAACACATATGTTGTATTGGTTGTTATTGAGATACATGGGAATTTGAGATTTCCATCATGCTAGGATGTGGAAGAGGTGCATTTTCTGAAGAATGTGGAGTAGGAGGGGGGGAGACATTTGAAGTATAAGTGCCTTGTCTGGGTTAACTAATTGAACTCGTCAGAGTCTGCATCAAAGTCTATGGAAAATATGATTTATTTTTTTTGTTTTCCCTTCATGTGACATTTGTCCTTTTAGCTTGTCCCCTTCTGCTACCTTGATAACCTCTACTAAAGAAACTTGTAGCGTACTGTGATCAAGAAAATATGTCATGCAACCATTAATTTCTTGAGCATGAATATATAATCGACAAAATATAGGATTGTTTGAAATCATGTCTCACATGAATGCTAGAGTATTTTTCATACACCCACAATGAAAAATATATAACACGAGGGAGGGAATTGATTATGAATTCAATCAAAACAAGTGTTATGAACAACATGATAATATAATGAATATGTCAGGAAGAAAGATATATTTTGTTCCCATGAAAACTATTTATGGAGATGTGTGCACATAGAAATATGCATTAGAGGAATTTTGAGGTCTAAAGTGGGTCTCCTAAGAAAAATATACAACCAAAATAAACTTTATAAGAACCAATAGGATTCAAGATGATGATGTTAACAATGGGGTATGATTCACCGTTTTTGCAGTAAAAATGTAAAAAAGATAAAAAATAATAAAATAATAAAACTACTTTTTCAACTTATCTCCCTAATGTTTTAATAAAATTTCAAGTGGGAGTACTCATTGGATGCAAAATTTAATTCCTCATCCAAAGAGCACCATCATACTTTCGATGGACCCTCCTACACAAAAAATGAGAAATACATGAAAACACATGATTGCATCACGTTTTTTCATGTATTTCTCATTTTTTGTGTAGCAGGGTCCATCAAAAGTATGCAACATGGGTACTCCTTGGATGAGAATCAAATTATGCATCCAACAAGTGTTCCCACCCAAAATTTGAGTAAACCCACAAGGAGATAAGTTGAAAACACAAGTTGAAAAAGTAGTTTTTTCTTTTTTTTCCTCTAAAATTTGATGATGTGATCTAATCTTATTTTATTATTTCCACTATTATTTTATAATTTCCTTAGGAGGCCCATTTTAAACCTCAAAATTTCTCTAATTAGTATGGTGTTACAATTTTCTTATAAATAGAGCATGCTATGGTATATTTATTTACATCACGGGTGAAAGCAAAAACATATGCAACATATATATCTCTCAAACTATAGAGAAAAATACATAAAATATTTGTAGCTGAGTAAAGGAAAAAACAATACTTTGAGTTTTTATTTTTTCTTCATAATGGTGGCCATGGATATTGTCATGGAAGAGAACTTATATACAAGACCGAGAAAGTATTATGAACCAATATATGATTTAAATTAGCAACTTGTTTTAGAATAACACTTTAATCAAGTAGCTTTGGTCACCTCTTGGAGAAATGATGATTGAAGTCTTACATTTTTGGGCCAAAGTTATTTTCAAGTCATAGATAAACTTCACAAACTTCCCAACAAAGGGAAAGGCTTTATTTTTTAATGTGTTTTGGAAAACTTTGGGGGATAGGCATGTTGTCTCAGTGCAGGGGGTGTACAATGGTAAGTATGGCGTGTGGTGAACATGTTGTCTATAAATTGTCATCTAAATTTTTTGGGTGACCAATTCCAATCTAAATGAAACATATAAAAAAACAAATGGGGGGAATGAGCTTGTTGCAATTTGCATTGTTTTTCTTACCATAGATGGGGTTTTACACATTATCATCATTGAAATAATCTTGGAACCATGAGATGCCAACAAAATCCTTTTATGAACTTGCATCACCTGTTGTGAAAAGGCCATGGCACAATTTGAAAATTGAAGGGCAGAAATAGATAACTTTATCTCATATGTGTAATAAAACAAAAAAGTGCTCTTGTTTGAGAATTGGAAAAATGGGTTGGGAAGAATCCGGGCACAACATAATTATGAAAGTAAAAAATACAGGGCACGTAGTGGATACCTTCCAAGTTTCATATAGGATAAACGATTATACACTCACCTGTGTGAGGTGAAATTCATCTGGGAAGGAGAAAGAGCTCCATGTTATTCACACTATTTCTTTTTACTACAACTTGAGCTTGACATGTAAGCCAAAAATAAGGTGACAAACTATTCTTGTATTTGCAACAATGAGCTATATGACAACTTGACAAAATATGATGTAACAGATGACATGGCACACTTAGGTTGTATAATCCAAGGTTGTGTGACTCAGATTGTGGGTTTGGGTTGGGATGGCATAGTAAACCAAGGTGGCATAACAAGGATTGTATATATGACTTTGCATTGTGAAAGAGTACCTATGTGCCCAACGTTAGGGGACTAAACACTAGATGGTTGTGTTTGAGACAATATAATATAAAATGTAAGCCAAGATTACATGGAAAGGATTTAATAAAATTTTGCATTGGAGCACAATAAGGTATTATAAACCCATTTTTATGAGACCATAATACACGTTGGGGGATGAAATTAATTTCTTATGATATTTGTTATGATTTACATGGCCAAGGCTCTGTATTTTTCATAAGTATACCATATGCAAGGCAACAAAGACCCCTTTTAAACTATGCACAAAAGGAATTCAAGACAATGGGGTGTGGGTTGATGGTGTAAACATCGCCTGAAGCATAAATAACCCAACTTACATGTGAGATGGAAGTATTTTGTGTTGGGTAGAAAACTAGGTGGCTACTTTTTCCCTTATAATTTTCATTCTGTCTTAGCCATGCCCGAAGTCTTTGCTAAAAAAAATCAAATGCAACCCATTGTGCTACCACATTTGTCGAGAGGTATAACTCTTCTTTAAACAAAGGACCTATGTTTTGTGAGGGATTCCAGAGCCAAGGAGGGTGATTGAATATGAAATAGAGGAAACTAGCTTGCTTTCCTATGCGAGAAGGTGGGTAAATGATTTACATAGTGGAATATATTGCTTGGAGGTAAATCCACTTAGTTTGTTGCATGCATGAAAGTAAGAAAACATAGGGAGTGATGAAAAAGGAAGCCATGGAATGAGGTTTAACTCTTGGCACCATGTTTAACAAGCCAAAAAAACCCAAAATTTTCAAATCAAAACATTACCTAGTGAAAGATGAGACCAAATTATTCTCATACCCGTGACCAACATGCTCTTATTTGCTCAAAGTTGGATGTGAACAGTTCAATTTCAGTGATTGTGTGTAACAACCTTAGTCAAAAGTCCATGTAATAGAGTTAATAAAGGAAAAATAATAACCAATGTCATGCTACATGTATTCCAAGCTGAATGTTGGGCAAAACATCCTAGTGTGGGTGTTCATTTGGTTTATTATGGCTAAAGAAAATTGGCAAAGGGAATGGCAAAGGCTTTGAAAAGACAAAGAGGAGTTAATTGGCATTTTATTTATGAACATAAAGGAAAATAGGAGAAAATGAAGGTGAGAGGTCATAGGTTGCATGTGAGGAGGAAAATGAAGAAAATCCAGACCTAATTGATAAAAATACTTTTGAGGATCAGTTCATAGCTTTTGTTAGTTTAATTTTGTTATTTTCCTCTCTATTCTCTCTACTCTCTCATACTTTTTCACAATTAGAGCATTATTGGAGCACTTTAGCATTGGAGGAAGGAAGGAGAAGGAAGGACAAGAAAGCAAAGGGAAGCAAAGATAAAGGAAGGAAGAGCATGATCAAGCATCTAAATCAGAATGACATGTAGGAATTGAGTTGCATGTATGATTTCCTTGCTAGTTTTGGCATGCATGTGTGTATTTGGTTCTCTTGTTATCATTGGAATGGGTTTTTCCAGGTGTGACAATGTTTTTCAACCTTTCCTTACCATTTCCTGAAAGCCACGGTGTGATAGGGTTCTCATGTTTTGGTTGAGATAGATTTTTGGATGGATTTAAAGTTGAGTGGGGTGGTCTCAAGATTAATCACAAGGCCTAGGAATCCCTAGATGGGATATTCAGTAAAACCTTATTATGAACACCCTTGATTAGGCATAGGAATCCCTTGGCTAGAATGGTGGGATATATGATAAAGCCTAGAGGGTGGAGCCTTATTGGGCCTACAAATCCTTAACCGATGAATGGAGGGATATATGGTAAAGCCTAGAGGTGAATTCTCTCATTCGGCCTAGGAATCATCGACCAATGAATTGAGGGATATACGATAAAGCCTAGGGAGTGGAGATGACAAAATCCTCACTATGTAGATGGATAAATCCAGAGCCATCTATGCTTGTTTAGGGCCTAGTGATTCGGTGGGATTGCGGTAAAGCCTAGTTATATTTATGACGGTTTTTGGGCTAGGAATCACTTGATGGGATATATGGTAAATCGTAAGGAAGCCTTCATTGTTTTTGTTGTGAGTCCCACATTCATGCTTGCAATATGGCACGAGGGTGTTTGGATGAAAGAAAGATTTGGTTCAGCCCAATCTATGGTCGAGTGGTACGTGGCATTTCATGGCTTGGTTGTATTTTGCATATGTTAATAAGAGCTCTTCTCCTATTGTGATTTATGTTTACAAGTACTTGTTATTATGAGACTTTAATGGTTGTTCTATTATTTTTACTCTGTTGGTTATATATTGGTTATAAGCATGGTTTTATGTCAGAAATTAGTCATGGATCTTACCATGTTTTGATTAATGAATGAATGAATCATAAAGTATGACCTAATAGATGTTATTGCTACTATTATGTGAAGACGCTAGATCTTCTTGGTTATTTTCAGATAAGTATCAGACCCCTATGTTCAAATGTGTATATATGACCTGTAGATTTCATGTTGATGATATGTTTGATAGAATGTTTGTCATGGCTAGGCCTTGTTAGGTCAAGTTCTTGTCTAATATTTATATCGAAGGATTTTTTCTTGTGTCATTCATGGTTATGGAAAATTTCATTGAGTTTTGGACAGAGGACTAGATCATAACCTGAAAAAGTGGCTTAAATCTTGCAGTCACGGACATAGAATTGGGTGAGAAAGACTACAGTCACTCCCTTGTAGGAATCATGCATATTGAAGGGTTTCACTCGAAATCAGGGAATGTTGTGTCAACATCTAGGAGATCAGGGCACTGAAAAAGAGGTTTAATTCGTGGTCTAGGCACTTAGAAGGGTGGTTTAGCCCTTGGGGGTCCTATAGCACCTAATATGGAAGTCATTAAGAGTTTTGGTTAGTAGATTCCACTTCCTTAAGGTGATCTAGGAGGTTGAATCATATCAAAGTAACTCTTCATCACGTGTTTACCCCAGTGGACCGTTAGCTTGGGTACATGTGGGAGGAGGGCATTACATTGTGAGTGCCAAGCTAGGATTCTAGTGAGTTCCAAAGCTCAATTTATCCACAAGATAAAAATCACAGAAGGGTAGGTCGTACCAACTACCTACACTCTGTTGTGAATCTTAATGTGCTCCATAGGTTGCAGCGGAGTAAACACATGTCTAGTCTCATAAATTTGGCTAGTAGTAAAATCTCTCACTGTATGATCCACATTATGATCCACATAATACTACCACAAGTAAATCACTTACAACTTCACAAAAATAATTTGATATTTATTTTATGGTGTTTAAATAACCCATCTAATATCCACATTGTAAACGCATACGATAGTGTGATTGAAACCATTCAAAAATATTGTATGCCTATCGTAAAACGTTGGTGGGGTGTATTTTATTTTACAACCACATTCTCAAATGTTTTGGGGATGTCTTCACAACAACATATTCTACACCTTCGATGAGGTTGTATATGAGTTGAAAACATTGATAGGATCATGTTTAATAGTTCAAATTAAACTTTACAAACATACCTTCATACCCACCATGATCATACCACTTACTACTTGTCATATGAATTTTTTTATAACCATGGTGTCATATATTTCATACGTCGGGATGCCCCAATGATAGTGAACTTTTCCTCATCCAAACATTATATGTGAATTGTTAAACACTGACAAGGAAATTTGAATAACAAACTTATGATTATGCACTCATTCCATCCCAAACACATTTTTCACGATTATGCCAAATATTTTTCATAAGGTTGTTATGTTTAATATTTAAAACAAGGGGTGTTGTTGAGCAACAGGTCCCTTCCACAATGATGAGAAATTGTATGGACTTGCTTGGCACTTAAAACACTGCTATTTTGAAATTAAAGCTATTCATAATAGAGAGGAGTTCTATTTAGCACCTTTTGCATGTGGTTCATTGAAACCATTCTTGCTTCCTTCCTAGCCAAAGTAATTACTCCATAATCTAGGCATGGGATAAGAAAAAACCAAAACCAAGGAATAGGTGAACTCAGTGGTCTGAACACCTAGAAATGCTTACACCTACCACCTATCGAAGTGATGTTCTGCTAACATCATTCATGATAATTCTTTGGTCATTAGAAGTAGAAGAAATTTTCAATGTTGTTTCCATGATCACCGAACCGAGCTTTCCTTCAGTCTGAGAAAGTGTGCTAAATCCTACAAGTTCATGATCAAAACACCTAATAAATGGCAGTTCAAAGATGTGAATTCATTAAATTACATCAAGGAAGAAAGAAAAAATATCAAGTCATTACATTTCTCAGTATAAAATAGACCAAATGGAACTGTGTTATCTTTATAGATGGAATTGATTAATTCACATGGTTTCATGCATGTCATGCTAGCCATTCATGCAGTTGTTACTCGATTCATGCATTTTTGTTCATTTATGGGTGCATTGTCGTTAGTTTCTCGAGCTATTAGGATATGCAAAAAGTTGGAACATGCTATAAACTCGTTTGGGTCCAAGAATCTTTCATTCTATTTACCTTAGTCCTTGCTCGGGAGAGATTTTCCTCCATTTGCATGTATCAAAGTGATCTACCTTTGTTAGCCTTTTCCCAACAAACATACGTCGAGGAGTTCAATGGACAACCACATGGCCAGAGAAAATGAAAATGAAACTTTTCATCATGCCTTTAATGAATATAACCACCTGGTGAGACACTCCAAAAGAAAAACATAAATAGTTGTTTCATCCTCTAATATCGAAGCAAAGTTTACTTTGTGCTTGTCTACCGTGGAGTGTCCGCCTCCAGAGAAGCCAAGAGAGCCTTTAAGCTTTGGAGATCTCAAAATCATTGGCTTCACTCGTAGGACGTTAGGACATAATAGTGGAGGAAATGGACCAATTTCTCGAAGCGTAGAAATGAAGAAAATATATCTCTGGCTACAGTCCCATTTACATACACATCAAATGTAACCACAATTTTATCACAATATTAAGTTTCTCTTAATCTTTGACCTACTTTTCTGCCTCTCGTCCTGAGTGGATGCTTTCGGCCTCAGTGGATGTTTTCCTTCTGGTCAAGCCAAATCGACTGCATACCATGGCTAATTAGTGTTATTTTAGGCAATTGAGTGGATGGTTTCAGCCTAAGTGGATGGTTTGAATGCTTCAACAGAATTTTTGAGCATGCTTCGGTGAGGTTTGAATGTTCGATTTAGAATCAAATTATCCAGTGTGCTGAAGGTTATGAGTAAATCTTCAGAAGTTCAATGCAGGTTAGTCCATCAAAGTCTTCTCAGATGTAGTGGTGGTTCCTGTGATTTGTTATAAAGTGATTGTATCTATTCAATTTTTCTTCTATTTTTCTTATACTTGGTATGTGCTATAATTCTCTTTTATTTGTATGTGTAAACCAATGGAAGCATTCTTAAACATGTGTGGTTCCTCTATAATATCATGGTTTCTCATAGTGCTTATTTGTTTGACTTTTTTTTTTCTTCCTCTATGTAGTTTGTGTGCAATGATCAATGGAGATATTCTCTCCATAAATAAAATAATGGTTCTGTGATAATTTTTTGTTTTACCTTCTCCCTCTTCTTTTTACTTTGTGCATATATTTCTTATTTACTTCGTGTGTATATTTTGTATACAATGGTTAATAAGCACTATGATAGACATAGACACTATGTCTATATTTCATATGCATTGGTTAATAAACATTGTGATAGAGGTAGTCACTAATTTATTAACAAAATAGTTTGTTTTTCACCCTAAAATCAATAGCGAGCATAATTAGCAATGAAGATGGCAACAATGGCCAATGCTATGTCTATCTGTGATTTTAGATAACACTCAAAATAGTTATAGTTACATTGTAGAAGAACATTCACTAAATACCCGAACTCAAAGCAGCTACCATACAAAAAAGTATTCAAACTCAGAATAATCTCTTGTCAGAGTCAAAGAAGTATACTTGGTGGGAAGATATTGTAAAGAAGGCTAAGGAGATGGTGAGGAAATATGACCAGTGTGGTCCTCCTTGTTGGTTCACTCCCCTCCACTATGGAAAGTGTCCACCAAATGGTCCTTTGCTTCTCTTTCTTCCAAGTTCTTTTTCTTTTTCAATATTCATAACACATCTAAAGGAATGATTTCAAATATTGGATTGAAAATATGGGTGTTTCTCATTGACCAAAGTTATTAAAGTTATTATGTTCTATTAAGCATCTTTTGTTTATTTTGAAATACAATTGGCCTAATATGCATTGAAATATAGTTGGCCTAATATGCATAGGCATCATACAAAATTTTGCTTTTAATTAGAAACTACATTTACCATATAATAGTCCAGGACTTTCTGAGTGCTTACGAATGTTGTAAAACTTAACATGAACAAACAAATCTCTGGAATTGGCATAAAAATTATATAAATTCAATGAAGCCATTCAATCTATTCACTCTATAGAATTCGCCCTATTTCAATTGAATTTATTCTTATATAAAATTTACTAACCTTAAGAAGCTTTAGCAAAATATAATCTTCTTAACTTGGACACTTTTGTATTGCAGATGGTCTTTCAATTTCATTTTCTACAACAAGCTTAAATGAATTCTTAGCTTCGTTGTCACTGTTGGAGGTAATTATGTGCTTACCAAAAAACACGATATAAAAAATTAAGATATACAGAGCACTAACAATGATATTTTACATTTGCAACAAGTTGGCGATTAAGCTCACTTGTTGAGCTCCATTCCGACGATTGGCGATTAAGCTCACTTGTTGAGCTCCATTTCTTGGATGAGGTTGTAACTATTGTAACAGGAATTAATATGCAGCCAGAAATAGCTCCTTTGTGGATCTATCGTACCGGGAATAATATCCAGCCAGAAATAGCTCCTTCGTGGATGTTTAAAGGAAGGGTAAGGTTGGGCTCTTGACTTAACTCAAAGGTTCACTGCCTGCTTAGTACTCTCTAATAACTCAATGCTCTAATAATAGGAAGGGAAGAGTCCTCAGTGACATTGCTTTCCTAACCTACTGATAACTCAGTGCTCTGATAACTAGAAGGGAAGCGTCCTTAGTGACATCGCTTTCCTGACATGATTTTCAGTGACATGCACACAACCAACATGTTGCTGGAGAGAACATAGTGTGGTTGCACATGCACTCACCACTTGGAAATCAAAGATGAGACGGTCTATCATAACATAAAATAAGGATGGCTCACTAAATAATATAACATTTAATACCTCTAAACTAATGCTAGCATTAGTTTACATTTACAAAATATGAACCAAACAAATTCAACTTAATATATGTTTTTTTCTCATTCTCCTTGGGAAGAGGCCAAATAAGATGATCAAACCAAATGCAGCATGGTCAATACAATGAAATGTTAAAAATTTAGGTTATTGTAACATGAAGTACATGAAGTAATTCTTAAGCAACAGTTTCCAATTACTATAGTCCCATGCCATATAATAGGGACTAATAAGAAAAACTATTATAATTATATGTCCCATTCATGACTAGACCAATATATTTTCACATTTGCATGTTTAAACATTCATTTTCACAATGTTTGTATGCTAATAAATATAATTTTGCTGTGAAACATAATTACCTAGTGAAATGAGTATTCATTTTTCCTATTATACCAAATATTGATCACGGAATTGTGATAATAACATGCCCATAATGATGTTGTAGTTGTCAACTTTGTATATATGTATATTCTTTATAGAATCACATGTTGATATGAAAATATGAATCTAAAAAATGATGTCAGGTAAATATTCCTTATTTCTCAAGGGGATCCCACCTACAGAGGTTTAAAATTTTAATTATTTTAGGAGTGTTATTTTTAAGCCTTTTTAGGAGGAGGAGTCATGATGAAGTGCAATGGCTTGCACAATTTTTATGAAAGTGGCTCAACTGAGGTAGTCACGTATATGCAGACTAAATAAGAACTTATATGGACTTAACCAGGCACCTCATGCGTGGTACTCCAATATTGATGGGTACCTACTTGCATTAGGCTTCACCAAGAGCAAGGCAAACTCCAACTTTTGCTATGCACTTATTGATGGTGAGCTTCTTATCTTGGCAATATATGTCGACAATTTCTTTTTGTTAGGATTGGAGAAGCTCATAGGGATGTGAAGGAGGACATTTATTACAAGTTTTATATGAAGTATATTGGTTTTATGCATTACTTCTTGGGATTAGAGGTGTGGAAGTAGCCAAGAAATTTTTTCCTAAGGCAGTGCAAGTATGTAGTTGAGATTATGAGGAGATTTAGGATGGAGGATTGCAGGCTGATGTATACACCTATGATCACCAACTTGAGGAAGCTAAGTGATTTTTAGAGTGATTTGGTGGATCCCACATTGTAAATATAGTTTATTGGGTCCTTGATGTCTCTGGTTTACACTAGGATAAATATGTGGTGTTATGAACACACTTAGCTAGTTCATGGTGGAGTTGAGGAGCATTCATTAGTTGGAAACACAACATGTGCTCATGTATCTTCGTGATATAGTGGATTATGGAATTGTTGAAAATGAAACAAGATGATGGAACTTAGTGAAAAGAAGTCACCTTCACTAAGTGGTCCCGCAGGCTATTTTTGGCGCAAAGTCTATTTTTAGACTATGTCTATTTTTAGACATATGGATCATGGTCTA
>APFE030475860.1:0-16359 GCA_000404065.3 Pinus taeda | reverse complement strand
CTTTCCAGGTCTTGGTTAGCAAAATTGAAAGGGACACTACAACTAGATTTCTCCTATGCAACGATTCCGGTGTTTGGCCAGATGAGGAAATTGTATCGGGAACAAAAAATGAAATACATGATTACAAGCAAGGAGAAACCAATAAATCATTCGATTAATTATGTACATACAGATTTAGAGTCTTTTGTTTTGTATTCTGATACTTTCAATGATATTGATAGTCAGTTAGTAGAAGCAGATGATATTCCAGAAATAATAGAAAATTTCAGAGGAGTTTTAAAGAGAAAAGGACAAGAACAGCAGAACACCGTTGAGTGCTCAGCTAAAAGTAATGGACAGCAAGCAGACAAAGCATGACAAACAGATTTTCAGCATGTACAAGAAGAGGAAGAAGGTTTGTGGACCATGGATTTCGATGGAGCAGTGGGAAATGATGGCGCTGGATTTGGGATTTGGGTACATAGTCCTTTCTCTACCCCGAACAAAGTTCCTAGTAACGTGCGGGTATGCTCTTACAAGTTGGCTTTTGATTGTTCAAATAATGAAGCTGAGTATGAAGCTCTGATTGCTGGCCTAAAATTCTAAGAAAGCTAAATGCTAAGAGGATTTCAGTATACGGGGACTCCGAATTGGTGATTAAGCAGGTCAGAGGCGAATATCAAGCAAAGCATCCTAGCATGCGGGCTTACTTTAATGCAGTTCTAGACATCCTAAAATTATTTTCAGAATATACCTTGACATGTGTGCCTCGTATACAAAATAGCATTGCCGATGCTCTTGCTAAGGCAGCAAGTAGTTTGAAGATCCCAATGAACTCCAATAATAAATTCGAAATCCATGTCAAGCACCGTCAGACCGTCCCAGACAATCAGAGATATTGGCAAGTTTTCCAAGATGATGAGGAGATTGATGATTTTCTGCAAAACAAAGGTAAGTTCAAAGAAACCTCAATTCATGTAGAAAATGACGATGGTAAATATAATGGTAAAGATGATGTGTAGATCAATGAAACGGATGTGTTGTAGCTAAAGAATAACATTACTCCTAAAGGTTTCATACCTTTAGAACAACTCTTTGATCAAGATGATGTAGCCCACAAACCAACATTGCAGCCAACAGAGAAAGGTGTGGAAGAGGTCAATGTTGGAACAGCTGCTAATCCTAAAATGGTAAAACTGTCTAAAGCATTGCCACCAAAAATAAAGTACGAATATATCAGTTTGTTGTCTTAATTTGTAGATGTGTTTGCTTGGGACTATTCTGACTTAAAGACATATGATACCAATATAATTAAGCACATTATACCCATTAAGTCCAATCAAAAACCTTTCAGATAGAAGTTGAGAAGGCTAAATCCAAAGCTGCTACCATCAATTGAAAAGGAGATAAACAGGTTGTACAAATCAAGGATCATTGTTCCCATCAGATTTTCAGATTGGATCTCTAATTTGGTGCTCGTACGAAAGAAGACAGGTGAGATTCGTTTGTGCATTTATTTTAGAAATCTCAATAAAGTTTCATTGAAAGATAACTATCCACTACCCAAAATGGACCATATACTTTAGTGAGTAGTGGGAGCATCTCGTATGTCACTACTTGATGGTTATTCTGGATATAACCAAGTTTCTGTCCATGAAGATGACTGAGACAAAACAGCGTTCACCACTCCGTGGGGAACTTTTCATTACGCTAAAATGCCTTTCGGTTTGAAGAACGTGGGTGCCACATTTCAGCGTGCAATGGACTTGGCTTTCGCAAATGAAAAGGATGTCTTTTTAGTTGTGTACCTAGATGATCTGACGATGTTTTCCAAATCTGATGAAGAACACATGTACCATCTAAAAACTGTCTTTTAAAAGTGCAGAAAATATGACCTATCACTGAATCCGAAAAAGAGCTTGTTCACCATGGAGGAAGGCAAACTACTCAGGCACATTATCTCAAAAGATGGCATTCGTATTGACCCAACATGGGTACAAGTGATTCAACAAATCGATCTGCCCCAGAATAAGAAAGAGATTCAATCTTTCAATGGTAAAATGAATTTTCTACGCTACTTTGTACCTAATCTTGCTGAACACCAAGAGAGATTACAAACATGCTTAAGAAGGAAAACCAAGTAAAATGGACGGAGGAGGCTATAAAATCTTTCAATTTAGTCAAATTGGCTCTTTCCTCAGCTCCCGTTCTAGTCAGCCTGGACTACACTCAGGATTTCATATTGTTTTCATTCGCTTCGAAGAATACTATGGTAGCTGTGTTATTGGAGAAAAGAGATGATCACGAAAGATCAATTGCTTTCTTCAATAGAGCTATAAGAGATGCAGCCTTAAAATACAACATCATTGAGAAGAAAGCCCTTGCACTTGTGAAAGCATTGAAAGATTTTCAAGTATATATTTTGCATTCTCATATTTTGGCTTATGTTCCTAACACTGCTGTCAAAGATGTTTTAGTGCAGATAGATCTAGAAGGAAGACGAGGCAAGTGGATTGCAGCTTTGTTGGAATATGATGTGGAAATAAAGCCCACAAAGCTTGTTAAAGGACAAGGATTGGCAAAGTTAATGGGTGAATCAAACTTGCACGCCTTAGACATAAATCTGATCGCTACTATGTCCAATGAGAATGAGGAAGGTTTGTCAATTGAGGTATCTGAAATGTTTGCTCTTTCTCCGTGGTATTAAGATATCATATATGTGCTTAAAAATTTGTCACCACCACCCGACATGACTAGAAGCAAAGCAAGAACACTCAAATTGAAGGCTGCCAAGTTTTGCACTCTAAATTTTGCACTGTATTGGAAAGATCCCGGTGGCGTTCTGTTGAATTGTTTGGTGGAAAAAGAAGCAAAGAAGGTCATGGAGGATTTCCATAAAGGAGACTGTGGTGGTCACCCTTTTTAGAAATCAACAACAAATAAAGTCTTAAGAGTGGGATACTATTGGCCGACATTGTTTGCTGATGTATATAAGATGGTCAAGCGTTGTCATAAGTGTCAGATTTTCGAAGGAAGGTAGAAGTTACAGCCTTTGCCACTTAAGCCCATTGAGGTGAGTGCTCCTTTTCAGCAATGGGGTTTGGATTTCATTGGTGGAATTCATCCCACTTCTTCCGGTCAACATAGATGGATCCTCACAGCGACAGATTATTTCACGAAATGGATCGAAGCAATTCCCACCAGACAGGCTACAGATGCGGTAATTATTTCATTCATTGAAAATAACATCTTATCTTGCTTTGGTTGCCTGAATAAGTTAATCACTGATAATGTAGCAACTTTCAAATAAAAAAGGATAGTAGAGTTTTGTCAGAAATATCACATCATTTTGGGTCACTCAACTGCCTATCATCCGCAAGGAAATGGATTGGCGGAGTCTTCTACTAAATCATTGGTCAACATCATCAAGAAGCTGTTGGAAATAAATAAGAAGAGTTGGCATAAGAGGTTGGTCAATGGACTTTGGGCAGATCGAGTCAATCAGAAGAAATCCATTGGTACATCCCTGTTTGAGCTTGTTTATGGAGTTGATACAGTGTTTCCTACCTCTCTCGCAGCCCTAGTAGTCAAACTTCTTTAGGAGGCAGGCAGTGAAGAAGATCCTATCCAGAGAAGGTTGAATCAAATGGTCCACTTGTAGCAGACCAGAGAAGAAGTCTTCCAGAACACGTCCAAGTTGCAGGAGAAGATTAAGAAAATTTATGATAGAAAAGCAAAGGCAGACAAATTTCAGTTGGATGATGTGGTGCTGAAGTGGTATGCAAGGAATGAAGAGAAGGGTAAGCATGGTAAGTTCGAGAATCTCTGGAAAGGTCCCTTCAATATTGCAGCATATCGGGGTTAGAATGCCTTTCTTCTGAAGGAAATGAACGGAGAAGATTGCCCATGAGGGCCGGTCAATGGTTGGCTGCTCAAGCGGTACCATTTCTGAATTATTGATGCTACTTCCACTGTCACTATAAATACCATTTTATTTTAGTTTCGTTAGAGTTTGTCAAGTTAGTCTTCAAGTCATTTCAATATCAAATTCAGTCATTTTTTTGGTCATTTTAGTTTCATAAATGAGTCAGAGTCTTGTGTTGTTTGCCAAAATAATGACTCCATAGCCCAATGGATGAAGGCACTGTCTAGCTCTTCCAGAGATCTGCTGTTCTTGGCACCTCCAAGGAGCTACCATCCCCCATTGGAGCCAATGTTAGAGTCGGTCTTGTCAGTCCTTTATGGGTGTGCACCATGCAACATTTCATTTTTAGGAGTCTCACTCCATTCACTCAGCTGCATTCTGCTAGGGGCATGCCATAATCTGACGGAAAGGTCTTGTCAGTCATTTCCCCTCATGTCTAGCACCTGCTGGCTTAGGTCTTTTCATCAATGTTCACTAGATTCCATGACAATCAATGTTTGATATTTTAATGGACGAGAGTCATTTTCAGTCATTAGGTCTAGGGATCAGATAAACTGGTCTTCAAACATGTCTAATAAAGCCATGCAGGCTAG
The DNA here is from genome assembly GCA_000404065.3 of Pinus taeda. Taxonomy (NCBI): domain Eukaryota; kingdom Viridiplantae; phylum Streptophyta; class Pinopsida; order Pinales; family Pinaceae; genus Pinus; species Pinus taeda. Next base: position 11,862 of record APFE030475860.1, on the reverse strand, counting down.
AGGGAGGCCCTTACAAAGTTATGATTTAAAGAATTTCATCGTCATGTTGACAGATTATGACTATTCTTCAAAACTATGTTTTGAAGAAAAGTCAAAAGGTGTGTCGTTTGTGATAGTTTTCAAAAAAGTCTCCAGTTGATCTCTTCAGGCGTAGTCATGATTTCCTTGGCCAAATACCATGTCATGCAACCCCTGCAAAAAGTGCCAAAAATTGCATCATTTTAGCTAAAAATTCAAAGGGAAAAGTGAAATACAGAGTTGAATTAAATTAGGAAAAAGTGCCAAAATAAAACATTATCAAAGTGGGTTTTGAAGAAACAAAAATTAAAGCCATGACTCCAAATGCCTTTATATAGAAGTTCCACAAGAAACATAGTCATTTTGCATACCAAGGTTAGAGAGAAACATTGCAAAGTGATTAGGAGAACTTGCACGTGTTTTGAGTGAGGTTGGAGGTGTTTTCAAGGGTGCTGTGCACAGGCAGAGGGGCGCGGTGCACATAGAGAGCACGGCGCACAGGGTGCAACCCCACAGTGGTGAAACTACATAGGCGCGGCGCACACACAGAGCATGGCACACTGGGTTTGCTGCATGGTGCACACCCATAAAGGCCTGGTTTTGTTCCAAATTTCCAACAAATCACTTTGAATCCCTTCCAATTGACAGGTAGGGTTGACATCTTGGTTGCTCATATATTTTTATGAATGTGATGGTGGTTTATGGCCCTTTATAGTTCTAATAAAAACTCCTAAACCCTACCACTTGAAATCATCAAAACCATTGTTGCTAGGTTTGCAAATTTGATGTGTTGATGCCAAGGTTACTCCTCCCTTTCACCTTTCCCTTCTTCCCATCGTTCCCTTCCCCGCTATTGCATTTTCCCCATCTTTCCCTACCCTAAAATATTCCTAAACCCTATTCCCTATCCCCTCCTCTTATTCGTCAATGTAAAACCCCAAAATCCTACCTTATAAAAGCCCCAAACCCTCCTACATGTCCCTAAACAAAATTTCTCCCCATAACCCCTAATCCCATCATATGATTCCCCTTCCTAACAGTCCCTTTTGCATTGTTCCCCTTGGTGGCAGAGATCATAACAACACATAGTTTCATACCATCATCAAAGGGCAGCCCAAGCATAGTCCATATACAACAGTCATGGCATCTGAGCATTCATCAGAGTATGAAATGGAAACCCAAAGTGATTCATCCTCAGAAGAACAGGCTCCCTGGAGACATCATAAAAGTGGCAAACATGTTAGGGATGAACCAACCACCCTTACAGAATTGTAGGTCTGCCCTCTTACTGTCATGTTTCCAACATCTGTCATGTTTTGAGTTTTGTCAAAAGGTGGCTAGTGCTCGAGTTCATCATGAGTTGGCCCATCTTTTTGTGCTTCACTTGCATGGAGATCATGCTATCTTAGCCAGGGTCACCTTCACAATGACACCTGAAATTGTCTCATTAGAAACCGGCATACCGAACGTTGGAGAACCATGGAACAAGAAACAAAAGGTTGATCGGCAGCATTATGAGCCTTGCATTAAGGCCAGTTTCTTGAGGTAGCTCAAAAGAGTCTTTCCATTCCGATATCTGAAAGATGAATATGCTCCACTCATGAAGTTGATGATGAAATATTTCAGCTGTGAGGGGAGGTTCTCTTGTTTATATGCCTATCACATCAGGTTGCTCATGCATTTTACCAGGGTACGGATGATGAACATCCCATATTTCATCTACAGGAACATAGAGAGGATGAACACCTTCATGCAGCACAAAACCCCTCAGCAGCAACTTAACAGTTTTTATCATTTTGCTCTTATTAAGATTTTGGTGGATCATCAGCGAGGATTACAGGGCATTACTTGGGATGTCTTCATCTCCTGTGACCTCTTCAACACTTCATAGGTATTATCAGAGGTTGAACATGAGATAGGTGGTCCTTATCATCAGTATGAGCACCATGAGACTACTACTATGCCGATATTCATCACCTATCAGAGAGGCAGTAGACATTTGTTTGCAGCTGCAAAGCGAGTGTTATCTCCACTCGGGGTGGAAGGGGCCTCACTTCTGACATCAACAACACAGGTATAGGGCAAGAGGCCCATGCATGACGAGGGGCCATCAGGTGAACAAGAGGCTGACTTCATCCTCATTCATGATGATGATACAGACGTGGAGAGTACCAAACTTAGGAGGACCATCTAGGAGTAGCAAACGAAGATCCAAGCCTTGTCTCTCAATTTGGAGAGGGCTAAGTGGATTATCAAGTATTTGGAGCATAGGAACAAACAGCTCGAAGACCAGCATGAGATCATGGAGCTGCAAAACATCCACGAGAATCACCAAGCTGCCCAACATAGGAGAATTGAACTCACTATATTAGAGCAAGAGATTAAGAATGACCGAGAGTCTTGGCTCGAGCGTATCAACATCCACCTTGAGAGATTGTTAGAGAAGGCCAACAAGGACAAAACCATATTGAGGCGGATGGTTTATCACTACAGGGCACAGAACATGAGTTCAAAGGCTCGGATAAGGAGTTTGAAGGAAAAATTGAGGAGAGCGACAAAAAGAAAAAGGAGGCAAAAAGAGCAAGATCGGCTCTGAATCTTGGCTGAAGCCTCTGTGGCCCAGCATAGCACTTCATAGAGAAACTCTAGCCCAAATTTCATAAAATTTGGGGCAATTTTGGTCCTCTGACAAATTTTTGGCACAAAACAGGGTTTTTCTCCGCTTATGATAGGGAGTTCCAAATCAAGAAATATTTTCATTTTTGGATTCAGCATGAAAAATCATGACTGCTGGTACATGGAAAAGAATTTTGGGAAAGTTTTGAGTCCCCAGGAGATCAAAAACACTCAAAAAATGACCTCTCTGCCCCTATTTTGACACATAGGAAGCAGTCTTGGGAGATTGAAGTTTTGGAGGGGAAAATGAGCATCAAATTCAGAAATGCCACTTGGGTTGGAAAGTAGACAGGTAGGGCTATCTAACAAGCACACTTGGGCATAATTTCGACTTCGGAAAGTACCTCAAAATCGCCTCCAAAGTGGCACGGTGCATATAGCTTTGGGCACGGCGCACAGGGACCCGAAGGCCAAAATCACTTCCACTCCGCGACATTTCCATTCACGACTTTCTCCAAGTGGGCCCACTCATTTACACTACATTTTTCTCTGCACCTAAGGCAAAGTTTAAAAAGTATTTTCACTAAAGGTTGGCTTCTATGCAAGTGGCAGAGGAAGGCGAGCAGTCACTCAAGCTGTTTGTCATTTTTGTAACCCTGCACCTGTCACTAATGGTTGGATTTCCATTTCCAGTTTGTAATGATTCGAAAAACTTCCCAACTTTGGGTCGTTCCATTTCCCAATGGCAAAGTCTATTTATTGTATGTAAAACCGTTTGTAAAGGGTTGGTTGTAATTTTTGGGAGACTGTGGGAGAGAAACTCAGTTCTTCATTGTATATTTTGGCAGAGAATTAATGAAAGGCAGCGGCTTTGGTTCATAAGATTCATGTGGTGTGAGTGTAGAAAATGTGTTCTCTTTATGTTTCATATGTATTTTGTTATGTTTCACAGTTCATTCATATTCATTTCCAATGAGATTTTCTAAGTAAGATAAGGTAGAATTCATGTTTATTGCTCTGCCAGTGGGAAAGTTTCATGTTATGTGTTTTTCTTCTGTTGAAAATGATTCATGTGTTTATGCACTTTTCACCCTCCTAAACAATCTTTCCATTCCACATTATTTCAAATTTAATTGCTAGACTTTCCGCCTGTCTTGCCTCACGAAGTAATCTGGGCCTTTGGTGTTAAATTCTCTGCTCATACTATTCGTTGGTCCCATATGTCCCAGAAACTCAGTCATTTATCAAAAATTTCCTCTTATTTCCATATTTATTTACCTAGCCTAAAATCAATATTCATTGTAAGTCATCTCAGACCATATTGTGTATTTATTCACTGAGCGTGACATGGAGAGAGCCTCTCCTGTTCTGGTAGGACTAGCTACCAGACTGAGCACTGTTTGTGGTTACCCTGAATTTTTCCTTTCTTCAGCCTAAGGCAGATTTAGGTGCTAACAGGCTGGACTTTGAAAATTTGTAAGGAGATACTGTTGGTGTGAGAATTGAGGGTATAAGAAAATGTTTTTATGCTGTTGGAGTGCTGTGCTATTGATGTGATGTTGGTTGGAACCAAAGCTGGAAGAGTGACAATGGATCGGACTTCATGGTTGTAATTCTTCCTTCTACTGAATAAAGTTGTTTACACCTTTCCCCATATGCTTATATTGATATATGATGTTTATATGTGTGAATGCATCTGATTCCAATTACTTCTATTCCATAGATCTCTTGCTTTGATTAGTTCTCCGTCTTTTGTTTATGCAGCAGGTACATTTTGAGTGAGTTAAGTTCGAGAAGGAGTAATGGGAGTCAAAAAAAGGAGATAAGAGGAATGTGAAAGAACAAGTAGGTCCTTTGAATCCCTTTGTATTATTTATCATTTATAGGAGAAGGATAAGTTCTTTAAATATGTTGTTCTAGGTATAGCTACCTACCTAGGGAATTAGTATTTATTCATAGATACCAAATTCCTCATAACAACAAGTCCCCCTCTTTTGATATCTTTTGTGATTCTTTAATAAGAGAACAAGAAAAACTCTTACATCTTGTTCTTCTTAATCTTGGAAACTCTTCTAAGAAAGCCTTAGACACCCAACAAAAACCAAATTAAAAGAATCCTAAGAAGCAATATCCTAAAAAGAATGGTCCTAAACCAAGAAAGGGTGCTAAACAATTTCAGTCTCAAAATGAAAAATCAATTCAACAAAATGATAAGGAAAATAAAAACAAAGGGAAGAAGACTGATAGACATTGCAACCCTTTTAATTGAGATGGCCATTTAGAATCCAAATGCTTTAAGAAAATGGAAGCCTTGGAAGCAGCAATGAAGAAGCATAAAATCCATTTGGAGCACTCTTCAACTTCAACTTCATCTCTAGAAATAACACTTTCTACATGTGCTTGTCAAGCATCTTGGTCTGGTTATGCACTAAATGTATCTTCTTCTTCTCATTCTCATGAGTGGTTCATGGATTATGGAGCTTCTTATCACATGGCCAAAAATAAATCCATTTTTTCTTCTTTAAATGATTGTAACACCAAAAATATATAATTTGGTGATGATAGATCTCTTAGTGTTAAAGGGACTGGAACTGTTCAGCTAGATAATGGTCAGTTTAATGATGTATTATGTGTTCCAACCTTATCCTGCAACCTTCTATTTGTATATCAAATAACTCATTCATTTGAAGGTAAAACCATTGAATTTTCACCTCACGATGTTGTAATTAAGGACCTAAGAGATCTTAGACAAAATTTAGCCACTGGCATTGCTGATGATTCTACAAGGTTGTATAAGTTTAACAACTTTGGGTCATCAAATATTCCCTTGGTATTTGTTGCTCATAATGATGAAGTGATCAAACTTTGGCATGAGCGATTTGGTCACTTAAACTATCGCTCCCTTCAAAATCTATGTAAATAAAATATGGTGACGAGTATTCCTATGGTATCTTGTAGAGATGGTAATTGTTCTAGATGTGTACTCAGAAAACATCATCGAGATAGTTTTGAAAAACGTGCCTCTTGGCACACCTCAACCCCTTTATATCTTGTGCATAGTGTTTTATGTGGCCCACTTCCAGTTGTTTCATTCTCTGGGTATACTTCTTAAAACTCAAGAGTGAAGTATTTAACATGTTCTTGGCCTTTAAGGCCTTTGTTGAGAAACAATCTAGACATCAAATTCTTAAGCTAAGATCTAATAATGGCGGAGAATATGTTAACAACAAATTCATCAACTTTTGTACTGAGCATGGAATTCAAATGCAACATACTGTTCCATATACTCCACAACAAAATGGTGTAGCGGAAAGGAAAAGTTGCACCTTAAAGGTCTTAGTCTTAATTTTTGGGCAGAAGTAATTAACTGTGCAAATGACATAGTAAATCACACTCCTATTAAGGTTATCAATAATATCGCTCCAGAAGAAGCATGGAGCTCAATTAAACCAGATGTAAGTCACTTTCATGTTTTTGGAAGTGAAGCATGGGCCCATATTCCCAATGAGAAACATAAAGCCTTAGAACCTAAGAGTGAAAAATGTATTTTTGTTGGATATTCTAAATATCTCAAAGGATATGGACTTCTTTCACCTAAATCCAAAAATGTTGTCATTATAAGAGATGTAAAGTTTGATAAAAGTATATCACCCTATGAGCCTAGTTCGTTGGATGTGCCACCTCTCTCTATCCCTTCTACTTTTGAAAATATTTCCTCTTCAGATAATGATAGCGAGGACGAGAATCCTCCCCCACCTTCTCAAGATCCTCCTTTAGCTCCTTAGCTTCCAAAATGGGTCCGTTCTATTCCGGATGTAGCAAGTTCTCTTGTAGGTGATCCTACAGATCAACGATGTACACGTTCTTAGTTTTATAGAGCCTCTTCTTTACTGGCTCAAGCTTCAACGAATTATGATCCTGAAAACTTTGCAAAAGCTTCAAGCCATCCAAATTGGGATGCAACTATGAATGAAGAATATCATTCATTATTGGAAAATGATACATGGGATCTTGTTCCTCTTCTAAAGGGATGAAAACTTGTTAGATGTAAATGGGTTTACAGAACCAAGTTTGGACTAGATGGAAAATTTGATAAACATAAATCTCATCTTGTTGTTAAGGTATTTTAACAAGTTGAAGGCATTGACTATACTAAAATCTTCTCCCCTGTTGCCAAAATGAACTCCATCTGCCTTGTTCTTTCCCTTGCTACCTCTTTTAAATGGGAAGTCCATCAGATGGATGTTAAATCTACCTTCTTGCATGGGGACTTGCATGAAGAAATATATATGGAACAACCTCCTGTCTTCGTACAAATAGGCTCCAGCCTTGTATGTCAGCTTAACAAATCCCTTTATGGTCTCAAGCAAGGCCCTCATGCTTGATATGCCAAAATGGATAGCTTTCTTTCAGATACTGGATTTTCCAGGTGTCATTCTGAAAATACTGTCTACACCAAGAAAGTGGGTAAGTCTCTTATCATTCTTGTTCTTTATGTTGATGACCTTATCCTTACTAGTATTGATCCCAACCTTATAAACCATGTGAAGTCCAACATTAAAAAGAAGTTTGAAATGACAAACTTAGGACACTTGCATTACTTTATTGGTCTTCAAGTCTTGCAATCCAAGGAAGGTGTTTCCCTTTCCCAGTCTAAGTATGCCTGTGATATTCTATGCCACTTTCACATTGAAGACTGTAAGCCAACCCCTTCTCCCTTTTAGTCGGGAGCCAAAATTTTACTCACTTGTACTTCCCCTGAAGTTGATGCTACCTTGTATCGTCAGCTTGTAGGAAAACTCTTGTATCTGACCCATACTTGTCCTAACCTTTCCTTTGCTATTGGCCTTATTGCTCGATTTATGCAAAACCCACATGAAAGTCATTGGAAAGAAACTAAAAGAATACTTCATTATGTTCAAGGTACAATTCAGTTTGGGATTCATTATAGTGCAAAAGCATCTCTTCTATTGGTTGGTTTCACTGATTCCGATTGGGCTCGTGACCCTGAATGATCAAAAGTCTACTACATGTTATCTCTTCAACATTGGTTCTAGACCTATTACATGGGATTGCAAGAAACAAAGTGCCATTTCTCTTTCTTCAGTAGAAGTAGAGTATCATGGTGTTGTAGAAGCTAGTAAGGAAGCCTTGTGGCTTCATCAGATCCTATCATAGTTTGGCTTTCAGCAGCAACATCCGACTACACTTTTGGTGTGAGAATCAAAGTGCCATTCAACTATGCAAAGATCCAGTCCAACATCAGCACAGCAAACACATTGAACTACACATGCACTTCATCAGAAAGCTCATTCATGACCATGTCCTTCATGTGCAATATTGTTCAACTGATGATCAAGTTGCGGACATATTTACAAAGGCTCTCATAGAGGTGAAGTTTAATAAACTTTGATTTATGGTTGGATTTCAGGAAGTTGTCACTAATGGGGGATAGGATTTAATGCCTCCTTCCTTCTCCTATTGTATCATATTTGTGCATCCTTCAATCTTATCCCAAGTTCTTCTTAAGGGGGGAAGTTAGGATATTTCGAAACATAGGAAATAATTAAGTATAACTTGGTCTAGGGTAGAGTTAGGTAAAGTGTGTTTCTTTACTATGTAATTTTGTAACTTACAATCCAATGGTCATGATATGTAGTGATCCGATGATTCATTCTCTCCTTGGTATTACCGATACTTGATCCATGGCTTAACACCTGATTGGTCCATGATCTCTATTTGAAGAGCATGGAGGGTCATTTGTAAGGTGACAATTCATGACAGAAGCTTCTGTAAGTTTTCTTTCTTTTACATTAATAAAATTTCTAAAGTGGCCGTGTTGGCTCAGGCCGTGGATTATTTCCCTCTTTGAGGGTTTTAACCATGTCAAGAATGTTGGTGTATTGATCTATGATCTTTTTGTGAGCGGTGTCCTTTAGTGTTCTATCTGAGGAACTTACCTTGTAAATTCCTACAAATTACTGAGTATAGATTTCCACGTTTTGACCTTTAGTTTGCCTAAAGATTTTCCAATTAATAATATCTTTTTTCATGTATCCTAATGGATAAAATTTCCTTCTTATTGCAACAAAAAAATTATTCCAAGAGGATAAAACCTTACCATGTTTCTTCATGTCCTCTTGAGTTTTGGCCTTCCACCAAATAAGTGTTGCACCTTCCAATCTAAGAGAAGCAAGCTGAATTTTGGTATCATCATCCTTGATTCTTTGCATCCTACAATACACTTCAATCTGATGAACCCAATTATCCAATTTCTCAGCATTTTCCTACCCATTGTACATAGGAAATTCAAAATTTATATCAAGCTTAAGAAAAGGAGTTTTACCATGACCCTTTGGAGAATTTGGAATTTTTTGTGAAATGATAAAAGAAGTAGGAGAAGATGAGGATGAGGATGCAGTTGAAGGTGGTGGTTTTTCACCATTTCCTGCATTCCCTTTTGGAGGCTTGTCTCCTTTTACTCCATCTCCTTTTGGAGGTTTTGAGCTCTCTCCTTATAACCTTGAATTCCTCTCTTCATAAAGAACCTTTACCATTTTAGACATCTCAAAGAAAGCTTTTCTAAAATTTCTTTCATATTCAGACATCCTTTAAATACCTTCTTCATGTGACATGACTATTGAAGCTTGAGGTGTGTTTGTTCTCCTTGAAACGATTTAAGATATTGGCTCCACAAGTTCTCCTTCTCTTCTTTTAAGCTTCAACCTTGTAAGCATCCAAAAAAAAAACCTTCAAAATAAACTGATGCTCTAATACAAAAATGATCTGTAATGGAAACTTGAAGGTGATATACAAATTACAAATCAAAATTTTATGTATTTTGGGTAATGGATCAAGTTACAAAACACATAAAAAAATGATTTTTAAACACATTTAACATCTAAAATAGAGACAAAATACCATATCAAAAACACATAACAACAAACATGATAGATGAGTTCACCCCTCTCATGGGCTACATCTCCTAGTCTAGCTTCCAATGCAGGGCCTCTTTCATTAAGTGCTAAAATGTGTGTTTAGACAAATTTACAATGCTCAAAATGAAAAAATGAGGTCTCCAATGGATTCATAACTATCAAAAACCCCCATCTCGGCTCTTTCTACAACTCATTTGGCCAAAAACTGAAAACATTATGCTTCTTCCAAGTTTTTCCCAATTTTTCACAACTAACCATCCTCCAATTCGACCAAAACCTGGCTTGAGCGCCCCAAACCCAAAATTGACGCACAAATCTAGCCTACAATCTTGCCTAACAAGCGAAATTTTTAGACAGTTAAAATGTCGATTAACCATCACTTTCTAAAAATTGTCGTTAGATGGGGGCCACTTGCCCAGGCGTTGGGGCTAAGTGCTCACCCCTGCTGGTCAGATGCCCAATGACTGGAACTTGGTCAAACTGCACCATAAAACTGGGAGTTAGGCACTTAAATTTTGGGCTGAGGACTTTAAAATCCACGCGCGATTTTTTGGAAAGCTTGGTCATATAAGGGTCATGGGCCATGAGATTGGCCTCCACTGCAAACGCCTAAGGCCTGACCACATTCCCACTCCATTAAAGGTTATATGGTTCGCATATCACTGGGTGCTAGGCCCCATATTCCTCCGTTGCTCCATTCACTTTGGTTTTGGTCCCATTGTGTTGAGGTGTGTGGGCAGTGACCATGGACCAAGGATGGGGCTAAGCCCTAGCCCATGGTTGCACCCCTTGGTTATGAGGGTGCAGGGACTAGGGCTAGGGCTTAGCCCTCACCTTTAACGGTAATTTGAAATGTGGTCACATTGAAATAAAAGTCGAGACCATATTGTATTAAGTCTCATATGCATGGTGCGATGGTAGAGCTTGTTGCTTCTTGGTGCTTGGTCCTGCGTTCAATCCAGGTGGGGTGCTTCAGCCCTCAACCAAAAATTTAGAATATCACCTGGAGGCCATGTGGCAGCCACCCATTGCCCACATGTCCTCCCACATTTTGTCCAATAATTACAAAGTCAACCCAAAATATTATAAAAAAATTTAAACCACGAATATTAAAAAAATAAATTGAGCCAATCAAATTCCATAATTTGTGGACCAATCTGGAGTGGCCAAGTGGTAGCCTGGCACTAGCTCAAAAATGCAAAGTCACTCTGTCATTCTGATTTATTTTTTTACCTGTTTGGTAATTCAATCATAAAACGATATTGGGAGCATACAATATTGATTTTGAATGACTTAATTTGTGTTGGATTGAGATCATTGAAATCTACACAATGTTATAGGTTTCGAGCACTTTTGAACACTTTTAATTTTAAGCACTAAATTGATCCCTTGGATTGGGAACTACAACCACTACTCCTTGAGGTAAATGGCATAGGATTTGGATGGCTACCTACATTGGATGCCTTCGATAGATAGACTTCCCATAGTAGAAAGTTGTGTCTATTTTTTTTTGTAGCTACTCTCTAAGCCTTGTGTTTTCCACCTGTACTTGCTCTTTGATGATTGAATCCTTAGTTTCAGATCATTCAATTATTTTCCCATATCAAGGGATTTCTTCTCCATGAGGCCCACATCTTCTACATTTTTGGAATTTACAATTTACATCCATCTATGTGTTCTGCCTCTTTCCTTCATTAACTTAGAGAAGAGTAGGATGGTGAATTTCTCAAGTATGATCTTACCTCCTTCAAACAATTTGTAGTAGGATTACAGATTGGTTTGTGGGTCACCCTCTTGGAGCCCTTGGAGGCCTTTTTCATCTTATTTTGGGGTGGTCACCCCTTCCTGTAGCACCTCCTTATTCTATTGTAGCAACCATTATTTCTCCTATAGTTTCTCTATTTCCTCCTGTAGTTCTTGTTTGTCTTCTTGTAATAGGGAAGCTTGTGTCTTGAGCCTATTAAAGGTGAATTCCCTAATGGAGGGCCTTCCCATGGGAGCATAGGTTGCTTGGTTTTGGCCTTAGTTGAGGTGAATTCTTCAATTTTTCCCTCACTAGGTCCCACTTCTTCCTTCTTGCTGGTTGCCTAAACAATAGTGATAGGGATTTTTGAAGGAGGCAAAGGCTTCCCTTGCCTTATCCTGGTGTTCTTCCTTGTTTTGAATTATAAGAGACCTTGCCTTGGCTACCTACTTTTGGGATTGATAGGTGTGCCTAATGTGGCCAATGTTGCAGCCACTTCTTGCGTGGTGTTCCCTAGAGAGAGACTTGTTTTTTGTCCTTTTTTTT
>APFE030475859.1:7968-21219 GCA_000404065.3 Pinus taeda | reverse complement strand
TTAGGTTCATTGAATAAATTTTACGTTGATCTTTTAATTAAGTTTCGGTTGCTGGCCTTAGCGAATGTAATCTCTCGAAAAATGCTAAATGCAACTACATGAAAGAAATGAATTCGTTTTGTTTGAATGAAAACTAGCTACAGGAGAGTTAAGAGGTTCATGCGAACAAAACGATGTCCAGAAATTCTAATGCAGCTAACAATAAGAAAGGAAAAACTTTTTTCTTTTTCTTCTATTTTAAAGCGAAAAAATTACCATAACATGCCTAAATGATGAAAAAAACAAAAACTTTTTCTTTTCTTTTCTTTTCTTTTCTTTTTTTTTTTTTTTTAAATGATGATGCACTTAAAGCTTTCAAGAGATGTTCATTATCAGAAAATTGCTTTTAAAGAATTCAACAGCGAGTTTTTGAAACGAATCACAACAACCCAACAAAGCAAAAGAAAAACTAAATTTTCATGTAACTACGTAAGCTGAGTTCTCACGAAATCAAGGAAAAATGAGTGGGCTACAAGCGAGATATTTGCAACATGAAGTGCAAAAACTGATATAACCACTAGGAGAAAAAGTATGATGATAACAGAAATGGGTATATAAATCGTCAATCCCACGGGAGGTTTGATAACACAAAAAGAACAGAGTGTGAAATCGGAAAGCAATGGCAAACAACCGAAGGACGAGACACCACCAGCCAGTTATCTATCTAACAGACTCTCAGAAGGCATACACAGGGCAAAAAACCAGATCCAAGCATCAAAGACTGACCAACAGGCTTATAAACAGATCTGACCAGTGTGGCGCGACTGTGGGCCTGCAACTTGCGCTAAGCAGAGTGTAGCGCGATTTGTCCGAAAGCAGATCGCGCCCAGTAGCGCGACTGTTCAGAGGGAAAACGCGCTGGCGGGAAAATGACAGGCAAAAAGACAGAGGGGCGACTGTGAGCCTGCAACCCGCGCTAAACAGACTGTAGCGCGAGCTGTCTGAAGGTAGACCGCGCCCAGAAGCGCGACTGTTTAGAGAAAAAACGCGCTGGCGCGAACTTGCCAGACAAAAAAAGAAAAAGAGAACTAAACAGAGCCAGTGAGTGAAGGATAGCAAGAACGGTAAGCAAAGAAATTGTTCAGACAAGAAAATGACAGCAAAAAGACATGCAAAGCAAGATCTACACCGTCCAGTTTGTAAATCAACCCGGAGATGGACTGAAGGGGCGTTGATCTACATCACTTCCGCATAGCGGAAGTGTTTCGAAGGCTGCCTGGCCGCTCTTCAGGCTCCGTCCTCGATTTACAAATCAGACAATATAACTCAAACAATCAATAGACAAACTCCCCAGTGGAGTCGCCCAATTTGTTGTGAGGTAATTCCCTCTGCGGAAGAGGTGGATCCCACTAGCCCCACAGGGTCTAGCAACAATCGATCACGCTGCATGCAAGTCCTAACTATACAATTTAAAGTCGATCAAGGAGACCAACTTGGATCCAACGTGTTTGCTTTGGAGAGTGTCGCTCTGCCTCTAGCTCTGGCCGGTTCATCCTTGCGCTCACGCATGACACCTGCACAATAAGAACAACCACAAACAAGCATAAAATCCAAAAATCGTACAGCTATTATCAATCAAGCAAGATATCAATTCACTATTACCAGTAGAACACATGAATGGAACCATAATAACAGTCGCTTATCATTAAATAGAAAAGAGAGAAGGAATTACAACCCACTTAAGGCTTGACGCTGCAAATCTTCTCTAGCGGGGTCGGCAGTCAGTCTGACATGTCTTGCAAGGTCACTTTCTCTCTCCACAATCCGGCAGCATAACCTTTCTTTCAGCTCTTAGCTCAATACTATCTCTCTCACTAGCTTGTTCACTCTTTGCACTTTTAACATTTGCCTCCAAAAACTAGAACCTAGCCCGTTCATTATGTGGAGACAAGCTTTTATAGATGGGGGGAGAGGAGATATGCATCGTATGTGGACATATCCTGAGTTTTGGTAATGTCCCATAATAGCCATTGAGTTGAGTTGCCTTGGATAGAAAAGCCGACGGTCGACTGCTTTTGTGGGCTTTTTCCTTCAGGGAACTGGGTGAGTCACGGAGGAAAAAGCATTCTAGCATGCGCTGGCCCAAAAATCATGCCCAAATTGTGTGGCGCGGGCCGTGCTCTGGGACAGAGCGTCTATGGGCGCGCCCTCTTTGTAGGGACTGAGCCATTGGCGCGGAATAAAACACTGTGGACCGCGCTAATGGGAAAAAGGCTTTTCCAAGGTTAATCTTCAGAGGGTGTCTTCAGGGTTATTGAACTTCATACTCAGGAGACCTCAATGCAAGTGTTTTCAAGTTATGTCACTGGTCACAGGTCCGTAAATGTGTCCTCCAATGTGCGACGGCGGGGGTGCAACAAGGACGGTGACCAACGGTGACAAATTACTGCGTAACAGGTCTCTAGCTTTATGGGAATCCAAAACTTTCTTATGGCCTCTTCCCATGTTCTCTATATATTCTATGCACAATAGCATAGATTAAAATAATTTTCTCGCCCATATGAATTCGTTTATTATATATTATTTTTTTAAAAATCTATTAGAATTTAATAATTCATTAATAATAAAGATATCTATTATTACTGATTATTATTTGATTAACATTGTAATAAAAATATCAATCTTTTATAACATGATCTTTCATATCAATGTTTGTTTTTTATATTTTTTTACAATATAACTTCTGTTATCAATCGTTTTTTGCATAAGAGGCAGGTACTAATTAGTAGGGTTGGAATTTCAAAATAGACTCATCAAATTTGATGGTTTTCACACCTCTCCGACCTGTCTCTATAATTTTAAAAAAGGATCTTGATAGTTTCATAAATTTTAATTGTATTTCACAGACAAATAATCCCATGACGGGCATTTGTCTGTCAAATTTCATCCCTATTAAGTAGAACACTACATATTACACTTGTTCATATTTGTGTTGCACCACACATCTAAGACTGTTATATTAGGAAAGTGGGGTTATATAAAGAGTTAGGGGCAATTATTTATGGGAATCACTCTTTTAATTAAGAAAATGAGGTTATATAAAGGATTAGGGGTAATTATTGATGGAAATTGCTCTTTCAATTTTTATCCCTGTAGAAAGAATATTATATTGCAATTGGTTGTTAGTCAAACTTATTTGAATTTCAATTAATTTACAAAATTTTCAAAACAATTATAAAATTTATTAATTTTTTATAAAAAAATAATATTGAATTTATATTTTAAAAATTAAAAATTAATTTTATTTTTATTTTTTTAAATCTAAATTCCTATTTTGTAATTGGTGGATGTATAATATATAACTAATTTTATCTGCTTTTAAATAAAACTGTTAATAATAAAAATTATTTAAAAAAGAAAAATTACGTAACAGTTAATGGGATAGACCTCCTGCAGAAAGACGCCCCATCAGCGCGGACTCGAGTTCTCAACATCAACTACTTCACAACGAACACATGTCCAGACCCTAAACAAATGTTTGAGACGCATGACATCAAATAATTGTCATGCCTGAATCCTACACATGAATGAACGTTGCACTGTGCTTCGTCTTCCATTCCACAAATCGTAGAACTTGCCCTTCTAGTGAATATCCACTCATCCTTTCTTGATAACGACAGTTACTCTCAGGCATAGTTGTCGGCTCTTATGACAATCCAAATTCGCAAGCAAAGAATCCAACTCTCAGGCATAGTTGTCGGCTCTTATGACAATCCAAATTCGCAAGCAAAGAATCCAACAACCCAAAATTTTACCGTAAAGACAATAGCCATGATAACTAGCAAGATATTACTAGCGAGATATTGTTTTTCGGTGGCAAGAGGTGGAAATTAAAGACGCATGACATAATATTGAAGCTTTGTTTGATAATGTAATCTTCTTTTGGTGTTATCAGCGGCTCAAATTTAGTTTTTGGTGGGTTTCCCATCAAATTTAATTAAACTATTGATTTTTCATTATAAGTTTATATTTGTATAATAGTGAAACATTATTCTCTCATATACATTGATTTTATAAAATATATATATATATATATATATATATTATTACATGTTCAAATTTCTACTTATTATTATAACAATTATATTAGATCTAAGACTTTTGTGATCCATAATGTAGATATCAGTGTTTCATATTGATCATGTCGTTAGGATTTGGTTGAGTTTCAAACCAACTAATGTGGTTCATCCTCAGGACAAGGTGAGAAATCAATTGATCTGATTAAGGAGCCTATTGACCCTAAAGACTCGAAAGGAGTTTACTTTATTCCCTACTCCTGTGGTATCCCCTACATTGGAGAAACAGGAAGGCCTATTGAGCAGAGAATCGGTGAGCATGTTGTTGACATTAGACACAATCGCTCCCGCACATCAGCCCTTGCCGAGCATGCAGAGAAATCAAAACACCATGTCTACATTGAAGAATCCAAAGTCATTGCTAGAGTTGATCATTTCCACCACAGGAAACTCAAGGAAGCAATTGAAATTGAGAGGCATGTCAAAAACCTTAATAGGGATGATGACTAGAAATTAAGTAAAAGCTAGATTCCAACTCTCTCCTCTTGACTTTTCCTCCCTTCCTCTCCTTTCTCCTTGTTGTTCTTTCTGATTTTCCCTTTTCGCCTTCGGCCCTTGTCCCCCTTTTATATGTATTAATTTTCTTTATCTTCAAAATCGTTAACTTAACTAATCCTAACTTTTAAAATTCTTATCTAGTAAACCTTTAAATTTATCTAAGAAAGATAGATTTTCCTCCAACATTTTAATAATATTAAATTATAATAATATCAAAATATTTTAATCTAAATTATTCCAAACATTAAGTCTTTAACCTAATTTAACTTGAATTAATCCATCTCTAACAAAATATATCACATAAATTAATTAATTATAGATAATATTTTTTTGTAAGCTGAGGTGGGACTCTTTCTATTACTTTATAGAAAATAGAACAGTACATAGATCCAAAACAAAATAACTCGCCCGCATGGGGAAACCGAGTATTTAAACCATCTAAAGTTTTTAAGAGCCGACAAAAAATAAAGGGCCCAGAGTCTGAAAATCTTAGCAAGATGAACTAAACAGCCCTGATTACTTCTAATCCTACTAATCTGCATTGAAACATTCCCTTTATCTAAAACATGCAGGAAACTATGATTATCGAAATTATGTATTTTCCTATACATATCTGATCTCAAACATCTTCAGTTGCAGGTTGCTGGTTTGCTCCTTCGTCTGCGCCCTGGTGATCTCCCTTCAACAGCTGATGTAATTCCTCCAATTTCTCCTCTTGTCTTTCTAGAGCAATGTGTATGAACCTCAGTTCCCTACGCATCTCTGGACCTCCCTGTTCTATGCATGTCATTTCAGTAGCAACTTGCTCAAGAGCTTTTGCCAATAACCTTTTCATCACCCAATACATGTGGAGCGATTGCTTGAACAGAGACATTTTTCCCCTAGTGTTACTTGGGTCCTGCAATAAGAATTCCCAATCCTCCATTTCTTCGTCAGATTGGCCTTGTAAAGACTCCTCCTCCAGGTGCTGTATAATTCTTCTGACCTCTAGGTTTGTATTCTGCTGGTAAGCTCTCTCAGCCTGGCAAATTCTCTGTTCTATCGAGCTTCTTGCTTTTTTTTCGGGTGTCGTTTCCTGCTTGGAATTCTCCCCTCTGTCGCCTGCGTTCCTCCTCTGCCTCTGACCCCTCGTATCGCTCACGGCTGCTCTATTCCCCGAAGCCTTAACATTTCTCTTTCTGCCGTATCTCCTAACTCGTTCCTCCGGAGAGGTAGGATGATCCCCTTTCGCCTGCTGGTTTCTAGCACCTGTAACGTTGCCCTGGGCTATATACTTCCTGTGAGATTCGCACCAGGGGTCAGCGTCCGCAGGGTCGTCTTCAATCTCAAAAATTTCAGTTGGGAGCTCCTCATTTGCAATAGTCTTGCCTTTCCTATCCCTATTCTTGTCAGCTGTGCTCTTTGGCTCCTCCGTCACCCTAGATTTCATCCTAGTCTCCATGGTAGCTCGAATAATGCCACGGGTTATGCTCTGGTGCCAGTGGGAGGTAATTCTGCCTCGCTTAGTCGTTCATATCCTGCCCTCTGCGCTCTGAGTTAGGAAAAAGTAGAACTGCGGATTTTCCTTGCCTGTCTGGGATTTTATAACATTGCTATCGTCAAAGTACGCGCCTGAATCGGTATTATACTGTCGTCGGTTATTATCCGGGATGTTGCCTCTCCTGGCCATCATTCCCGGATTCAAGATTACCGTCAGCAGATCTGAAAAACCGCTCCATCCTCCTCTCCGATCGCATGCATTAATTATTTCATAGTGGGAATGATCTTGAGCTTGCTTCCTCGCACGCCTTCGGTGAGCCGTTCGGTGCATTCCCATCAAATCACTCTTCCGTCCCAACTGGCCTGCATTCATGAATCGGGATCTCCCATCCCCTTCACCTGTCCAACTCATTTTTCCTGACATTCTCGCGTGTTGCCTGCGCATGATCCTCATTAATAATCGTTGCCAAATCGAGCCAATCCCTGTTGGCGCCAATCGATTTCCATTGGCTGTCTACCATGTTGTCTCGTCCTTTACAGCCCCAATTCGCCAGGAAGTCGGCCGCGCGATTCCCACTTCTCCTAACATGGCAAAATACTTTGTAATCAATCCTTCTTAGCAAACCTGCTATCTCCTGAACAATTCCGACTGTCCTCCAACTGTTTTTTATTCGTTCCCAATCTTTACCATTGCTAAGTTTCTTCAAAATATCAATCGCAATCTGGGAATCACCAACTATTTCCAGGCTGGTATAGCCATTTCTGATTGCAATCCTCAGCCCCTGGTGGATTGCCCAAAGTTCCGCCTCATTATTCGTCATTTCCCCGCCCCATTCCGCATAAATCCACCTTACATGTTCCTGACTGTCGCGAAAAATACCTCCGAAACCTGCATTGCCCAGATTCCCCTTCGATGCTCCATCGAAGTTTAATTTAATAAATTTATCTCTGGGATAGATAAAGATGTCAGGATTTTGGATTCTATCATTATGCCTGCTACTATGTTTCTGAAAAACCATCTCATATTTTAAGTTCAGGCTGTTCAGAATCATCTCCTCTGTGAGGTTCACTTTCCAATCCTCCTCATCCCATTTCTCCGCCAATATTGTTTCCCTCATTAAGCTAACCGCCTGTTTCCATATAATTTCCGGATCTTTGGCTTTGTCCTGAAAGATCCGACGATTCCTTTCTTTCCATACCATCCATAGAACGAAACCTGCAATAAGATCCCAAGCTCTGCTAACAACTTTGCATTGAAATTTCTCTTGATTCCAGTGGAAAATGATTGAGTTGATGTCTCTGAGAACCGTCTCCAGTTTGCCAAATATCTTTTTTATATCCCTCCATACTTTCTTAGTGAATGAGCAGTTAATCAGGAGATGGGATCTGTTCTCTTCTGCATTTTTACATAGACAGCATCTTGAAGGTCTTCTGAACCCTTTTTTTGAATTCTGTCCCAGGTTAAAATCTTGTTCTTGGCTACAAGCCATAAGAATAAGGAAACTTTCGGCCACCATTTACTTCCCCATATAGTTTTCCAATCTAGATTCTCCACATCAAGAGCCTGTGTCTCAGATAGATAGTAGGCCTCTTTAACAGTGAAAGAACCTTTCATGGAATTCCCCCTTCTAAGAATGTCTCTACCCTTGCGGGCTTTAATTTTCCTAGACTCCACCTCCTTCATGTATGCTTCTTGTTGCTCTTGGTTTATATTGCATTCCCATTCACTTGGATTTGTCCATTTTCTCCATATTCCATCCAGTTCATTCTCTTTCCAATAATCTTTGACATGGTTTCGATTTCCCCCTATTTTTTCCTGTAACTGTTGGATCGATTGAATTTTGCTCATTTTTTCCTTCTGCTGCCATTTTTCCTCCCAGAAATTGGCTTCCCCTCCACCTCGGATTTCCCAGAAAATATGGTTTTCAACAATATCTCTGTTCTGTCAGGCTAGGTCCCAGATTGTTGACCCCTTGGGGGTTTCCCTCTGCCTTAAAATGTCGACTGATGTGTTTGGCATGTTGTATTTGCGTCTCCAAATGACTTTCCATAGGTCGTTACCTCCCCTTAGCCAACGCCACCAAAGCTTTGCTCCTAACACCTTATTAAGTCTTTCTGTGTCACGTAATCCCAAACCTCCTTTTTCCTTCCTTTCTGTTAGGTGATTCCAAGAAGCAAGGGCCCATTTTTTCTGATGATTCGTTCCTCCCCAAATGAACTTTCTCATGATTTCTCTAATTTTTGAACAGATACCTAAAGGCACTGCCATTATTGACAGGGGATATATGGCAATAGCTTGAAGGACGTATTTCACCAGCACTATCCTCCCTGCCATATTCAGGGTTCTGAAAGCCCAGTTCGCAACCCTGTTTCTCAGTTTGTCCAAGATTCCTTGCCAGTTTTTCAGTCTTTTGGAAGTAAAGTCCAGCATATTCCCCAAGTATTTCGTTGGCAACTCTCCTCTTCTGAAACCCAACAATCTTATGAGATGAGTTTTAATATGTTCCATTATGTTGAATATAAATACACAAGATTTGTCTCTATTGATCTCCAGCCCGGAGGCTTCTGTAAATAAGTCCAAAATCTTCTTCAGCTGTCTCACTTCTTTCACAATTGGTTCCTCGAAAAGCATAATATCATCAACAAATTGCTGATGAGTTAGAGGAAACTCATTACCCCATAGCTTCAAGCCCTTGATTTTGTTCGTTGCCCGTTCCTTTTTAATGTATCTACCAAGGCCTTCTGCTGCCAATATGAAGAGAAACGGAGATAATGGGTCTCCCTGTCTGATTCCTCTCGACGCATTAAAAGTTTTTGAGGGAGTTCCATTAACGAGTATGGAGAAGATCGGGGATGAAATTAGACTATGAATCCACTTTACCCATCTCCTACAAAAGCCAAAACTTTCCAGAACCTCTCCCAAATATTTCCAGTTCAGTCTATCATAGGCTTTCGACAGGTCTAATTTAATCATCATACCCTTTTGGTTTTTCATTCTTAGAGAGTGGATGACCTCTTGGGAAACTACTAAACCATCAAGGATTTGCCTATCTTCTACAAAACCCGTTTGTTCAGAAGATATTAGCTTATCCAACAGAGGCTTCAATCTTTTAGCAATCAAGGATGTTATTATCTTATATATGACATTGCATAATGCTATAGGTCTAAACCCATTAGCATCTTCTAATTTATCATTCTTAGGAATCAAAGCATAGAAAGTGGAATTAATAGCGGGCCATACCTTCTGGTTCATCCGGGATTCTTCTATCAACTCTAGGATTTCTCTCCCCAGAAAATGCCAGCTTGCTTGAAAGAATTCTATCATGAAGCCATCTGGGCCTGGAGCAATACCTTTTTTCATAGATTTAACAATTTCTTCTACCTCCTCTAAATTAGCAGCTCTCATCAAAGCATTATTTTTGTCTTCTGTAACTAATCGGGGGATGGCTGAGCATATTTTCTTTATAGCTTCCGATCTGTCTATTGATGGTTCAGCTAAAATATCTTTATGATGGTCCACCAGCACCTGTTCAATCCCTTCTTGCTCCACTACTCTCACTCCATTCTGATCTTTGATGGATAACATCCTATTTCTTTGTCTGTGTTGGATCATTGCCTGATGGAAAAATTTAGTGTTTCTTTCCCTTCCCTTAACCATTTTATTCTTGATTTTTGCCTCCACAACACTTCTTCTTGTTTCCGCCTTTCCTCAATTTTTCCAAGAATTATCCCCTCTTCTCTAATGCTTTCCTTTGTCCTAACTTCTATGATTATCTTCTGTTGCAGTGATTCCATTTCCCCTTCCAGTTTTTGTTTTTCCTCCAAAATATTACCAAACTCCTCCTTGTTCCATTTCTTGATTTTCCCTTTCAATTCTTTAAGTTTTAGTTGGAATGTATGCATCTTTCCTTTACCCTGGGCTGAACTCTGTGTCCACCATTCTTCCATCTTCTTAATAAATCTCGGATCTCTTAACCAAAAGGATTCAAATCTGAAGGGTCTCCTTCCATAATTCTTTTTAATATCCACCTCTAGTCTAATAGGCCAATGATCAGAACCAAGCCAAGGCATGATCTTTGCTTCAATGAAAACATCCTTGTTCATAACAAGTTCAGATACTAAAAAACGATCAAGTCTCGAGGCTATTTGGTTCTTACCCCCCCTCCTATTGTTCCAAGTACAAATTCTGTTGATTGTATGAATATCAACTAATCTTAATTCATCAATCATGTCATTGAACATACTCATGTATTGATCAACTTTTCTTATCCCCCCCTTTTTCTCCTCGAGGGAACGGATTAGGTTAAAATCACCCCCTATAATCCATGCAGGCTCTGGATAGATTCTACGAATTGCCTTCATTTTTTGCATGAAGTTTTCTTTCTCCCCTGGGGTGGGTGGGCCATAAACCCCTGAAATGACTACTTTTTCATTCGTTCCTACTATTCTACCAATGCCTGTAAGGATACTGGTCATGCTAGTCCAACCTTCTAGGATTATGTCATTTGGGTTCCATAAAATAGCAAGTCCTCCCGCAGATCCAATAGCATCTTGCCCCATAACTTCGAATTGAAGCTTATTTTTATTGATTATTTCTTCCAACTGCTGCACTGAAATTTTTGTTTCCTGAAGAATCATAATACTCGGTTTTTATTTTTTCAATTTCTCTTTCATATATCTCTGTTTTCCTTTACTATTTAAGCCTCTAATATTCCAGCCGATGACAATCATTTAAAACTTTTGGTAGGAGGGGAAAAATACCTCTGACAGAGGTATCACTTTACCTTAATTAATCAGCGTTTCTCCCACAGTCTGAATTGCTTCACTTAGTGTCTTTCGTCCTCTTTTCCTGCTATTTTTGCCAGAAACGTCCATTCCCATCTAATCATTCTCCTGTTCACTTGCTATGATTAACTGTTTATCCTTGCTCTCCCCTTTTTTTTCCTTGTACTTTTGAAATGCTTCTTTGTATAATTGTTTCTGTTTCTCTGGTATGAATTTGTTATCCAAGTTTTTCCATTCCTGAATTAGCTGTTTCATGATTTTTTCCTCCTCCACCTCATTTTCCTTCTAGTTCTCCACTTCCATCTGGGAATGCTCTGTCACTATTTATGACTCTCCCACCACCCTTTCTTCCACTGCTTTCCCCATACTTTGCTCTTTTTCCTTTGTTTCCGTGACGACTTCCATAGGCGTATTTCCCAGCTCTTCATCATCCCCCAGATTCACTTCATAGTCCTCGTTTTCATTTTGAAGGACATGAAACTTGTTTTGACTTACTGTATTAAGGGGCTTTTCATGCGTCTGATTCTTGGGACCCTCTTTGCCCTGTTTCTTCCTTCTTGAAACTTGTTGAAAATCCCTGTCTGCCTCTCCCATTTCTCCGGCTTCTCTTTGATGTGTTTATTGGCTTTTATCGAACTCTTCCTCCTTATTCAGCGGACATTGTCTGTATAGATGGCCATATTCGTGGCACTTACGGCATCTGAATGGAATATGTTCATAGTCTATTGGTTGTTTCCAGATATCATCATGGTATTCCAGTTCAATAGATTCTGGAAGAGGCTCAGATATATTCATATATACACAGAGCCTAGCATATGAGTTAAACTTGCCGCGTTTTGTCGCCTCTGCTATTTTAACAAAGCCCCCAATTGTATTTCCAATACCCTCTAAGATTTCGGGGTCCCAAAATTCCTCGGGTAGTCCAAACAATCGAACCCAGATTGGGGCAGCCAACATTCTTTCATTTTCCGGATTGTACCTTTCCTCCCAGTGTTTCATGAACAAACCCGCATTATTCATAAAATACGGCCCCTCCTCGAAAACCCTTTCTTTGTCCTCTAGATTTGCAAAGATAGCTGTAAAAAACCCTTTCACCCCCAATTTCAGATCTATATGTCCTTTTGGTCTCCATCTTTGGTGAATCCACCTATTCAATTCTTTCTCAGTTGGCCAGTACCCTATGAACTTACAAATCAGCGCATGGTCCTTCATGTAGCAGGTGTATTCCTCCAGTTTGTTACAGGGAATGACATATCTGGGGTGTTTTTGGGCTCTCGGAAGACATTTCCCGCCCATTCTCTTTTGCCAAAGGTTACCCATCACTGGAGCACTGTTTTCCTTCAGATTCCGTTGCGTTCTAGTAGTACAGGTTTCCCCCGCAACAACATTTTTGTAGGAGGGGATCTCTCCCCTCCCCAGCTGGTTTTCCATTTCCTCCTCAGGTCTAGAGTCTGTAATGATAGCCTAATTTCTCTGCTGAAAACCTATCAAAAAAACTATTTAACTCTAAGATTACCTTAGGCAGACTGGCAACCTTGCTGCCTGCCATCTGCTGCTCCGTGATGTCCGCCTGCGACGCTCAGGTCCTGCATTCCCGCACCATTAGGGTTCCGCCGTTCCTCCAGGAATTTCCCATCGATCCGTCAACTCTCATTCTTGGACTTTGGTCAACAAGTCCCCTTCTTCACATCCTTACGCAGTGGGACTGTGATGAATTCTAATGCTTCCCTTTCTTGGTTACCTTCTTCCAATTTCTTTCGATCAATTAATTATAGATAATATTATTATTATTAAATAATAAGTTTATGATATCAAAATAAAATATTTAATTACTACATAACAGCTAGTTTCAAACTAAATATTAAACCATCTGACTAGTCAAACCCTAACAAACTATTGAAAATAATTATTTTAGATAATCAATTTATATTATCGAAATGAAATATTTAATTATTATATAACATTTAGTTTCTAACTAAATTATTAAACAATTTAACAAATTAACGAGCGGTTATTTTTCAATAGTTAACTCTGGGCAATGATGCATCCATGCTATTTATTCACTCAAATCAATTGATTTCTTACCTTGTCCTGACGATGAACCACATTAGTTGGTTTGAAACATCCACCAAATCATAACAATTATAATTAATATATCAACATTATTGTGTGGAGAGGCGCTTTACAACCTAGTATGGGAGAGATATTGTCAAGTAATGTTACATTTAAAAATAGTAAAATAATACTTACATTAACAAATTAAAAGTAGTAATAACAAAAAAAAAATTGATGTCTGTCATAAATAAAATACTTTAATTTAGACCTTAATTTTACATCAATTTTGTATAAAGAGATAAAGTAATTGAATATATAT
>APFE030475854.1:2455-63766 GCA_000404065.3 Pinus taeda | reverse complement strand
CTCTTTGAGTTGTTTCTCACCGGTGAATGAGAGTGCTGTGTGCATCAGTAATTCTGATTACAGGGGCAGGTGCTGAATGTCCCCATCTGGAGGATAGGGTCCTGATCCTCTGCCAATAGAGCATCCTTTATTTTGCTTTTCAGATTTGTAACTTTAATCAATTGTTTTCACTTTAACCAGTCCTGTAATGACATAGCGTAAGAATTACGTATACTGCAGCTTTCAATGCTTTTAGACTTTAAGTACATACAGTACGCAGTGCCTTTGAAATAAAAAGACTTTCCCTGGTCGACAATTAATGTGGTACTTGAATGTTTAATTTATAAACAATTCAACTAGCCAACACGTCTCTCTCCTATCCTAAAACTAGTGATCCCATGTTTCCACATGGTTATACCACTTTAGCTTAGTTAGTCTCAGGTACTCCTAGTGCCTCATCATTGTATCAAAACCCCATCTAGTCTTCCAATGCTATGCCTACATCGAGTCCATTCATTCCAAACACAACCTCTCGAATCATTATACAAACTACAGTTACTTTAGTTCCTGTTCAACCTACCATATCGTCTCAACCTATTTCATCGTTTTAGCTGACTCTTTCAGTTCAACCGATTGTTTAAGGTTAGGTCTCGGTAAGTTCTTTTATCCCTCCATCAAGTGGAGATATTGTGCCACCCCCTAGGGGTAGGACCCAAATATTCCTCTTATATCAGGCGAAACTAATGTGACTGGAATTTAAACTCACATGGTTGGAATGAATGAACCTTTTTATGGCATTATTCCTAACCCTATTGGTCCATCCAGGTCAAGTAACATCCAATATCAGCGGTCGTATATGGCTCAGGTCCCATTCCAACAGGCTTATGTCCCATACGTTGCAAGACTTGGTTAATCCGATTTACATTCCTCAAGCTAGACCTTATGTTCACCCTAGTCAATCCCCTATTCCTAGCAGATATGGCTATATCTAAATCGGGAATTATCAATCCCCTTATGGTATAACCCCAGGAACTATCTAGCTACCCTTGCAGCAACAAGGGCAACCCTTGCAGTAGCAAGGGAAATATTTGTAGTAGCAAGGGCAACTGTTTTTGCAGTCACAACAACCTTTGCAACCATAAACTCAATTTGTTCAATAATCCTCCCAATGTTTTTCCTCGCAAGGCAAACCTTTGCAGTAGCAAGGTCAACCTTTAGAGCAACAAAGTCATCATTTGTAGCAACAAGGTCAACCTTGGCAGTAGCAAGCTTTATATGCGTATCAACAAGGTCATCCTTTGCAAGGTTAAGGTCAACCCCTGCAGCAGCAGGTTCAATCTCCCTATGTCCAGGGTCAACAGGTTCAACAGCCTTATAACCCATACATCTCATACCATGCTTATCAGTGGCTTTTGGTAGGGCAATATCAAACTTGCCCTACACCGAATCCACCTTACAAGCAAGGTAAGCCTCAGTAGTGACAAAATCAGGTTCTGTATGGACAAAATCCTCCAATATGGAGGAAAAATCCTTACCAGAAAGGCTGGACTCCACAGTTTGGGTCTCCTCAACGATCTTACATGTTGTTTAACACACAATTACCTTTCTTGTCTATTTTGTAAATTCCCGATGTCTCGAGGCTCATAAATGATCCCATTCTTCATTTGCTTTACTAGCCTCTAGTTCCAATGAAAATTCCAAGTGATTGCCCCAAATTCGAGGGAAAAATGAAGGAGGATCCACAAGCCCACGTGATGAAATCTCGCCTCTGGTGCTCCTCCAATTTGTATGTTGATGATTCTATCTGTCTTTAACTCTTTCAAATAACTCTCACAGGTGTTGCTGCTAAATGTTACATCGAATTTCCTCGAGGTACCTATGGTGATTTCAACTCTCTCGCTATGGCTTTCCTCACTCATTTCCAACTATCAGTTTGGTATGAAATTGGCACTCATTTGCTTACGTCCCTTAAGCAAGACACCCCGACCCACATTTCCGATTATATCTATGAATGGAGACATCGGTGTCACCTCATCAAGTTTGAGATTGTTGATGAGTTGTTGACAGAGCAATCTATTGCCTGTGCCCAGTATTTAAACTTGGTCTATTCACAATATGGCACATTGTATGAGATGTTACCTGATGCTCTTAGACCATGTTCGAATGTGAGAGCATTAAATTCTCTGGATACACCACCTATTGATGGTGTAATTGGTTCTATGACTCAGATTTCCGCAAAAGCTTCTTCGAAGCAGAAATCTGTCTCGAACACTAGGTCCAATAATCCCTCCAAAAATTCATCCAGTCCTGGTAAAACCTCTGAGGTACATGCTGTCTAGTCTACCACATCAGGTAATACCACTAAAGGTAAAAATAAGGGAAAAGGTAAGGCCAAATATGATGCCCCAAAACAGGACCATCCTAAATCTTCTGTTGACGATGCTTCTAGAAGAAAGCCGAAATATCCTTGCCTCATCTATGAGGAGGATCATTACACTAAGGATTGTCCCCGATGATCTGAATTTATTCGATTACTAAAAGGGACTCCCGCTATCTTAAAAGAACCCTTTCCATCATAGTAGACCCAGTTGGTATACCAACCTCAGTCTTCTGCTTCCTCAGGTTCCCAAGTTTTCATGATGCGAGGTTCATCACCTATCTTGATTGCTAATCGAACTAAGGATTATCAAACCACATCTAAGTAGATAATGGAAAAAGAAGCTACCGATACTCCTTCTACTTCTACTCCATCCAATTTTGGTCCGCTCCATATCGAGCGCCCTAATAGTGAGTTTGTCATTTGACCACCTCCCAAAGGTGTTCTTCAAAATTCATCTTTTAATCTGAATGCTAGATCTATACAACATTACAAATTATTGAGGACCTAGCTCAAGCACCTTCAGCGATGTATGCCTTGGAGGTTCTTCAACCCTATCCAATTCAGAGGAGGTCACTGTTTTCTGCTATAGGTGTTATCGATCCTTCTAACTCGTGTCTGATTACTTTTTACCTACAGAATCATGTGCATCGTCTTCCTCATTAGATTGCATTTCTAATACAGGTCCTTGTCAAAGGAAAGATGAATCATCGAATGATTAGTGATGAAGGTTCCTCTACCTACATCATGTTAGTTTTGTGTTGGAAATCCATTGGGTGTCCTTCTCTTAACCATTCTCCTAATACCTTGGAGTCCTTTAATGGCACAGGTTCACATCCATATTGTATTCTCACGAACTTCTCGATTACATTAGAAGGAAAGACTATTGAATTATAAGTAGAATTTGTAGATGAAAATCTCAACTACAACCTTCTTCTTGGGTGAAGCTAGACCCATGCCATGTTTTGTGTGGTGTCTTCCTTGTTCCGTGTACTTCGTTTTCCTCATGAAGGAAAAATTGTCACAATTGATCAATTGTCCTTCTTTTCTTCTGGTTCATATAACAACAACATTCCTTACGTGGGAAACATTGAGATTCCTTACAAGAGTGTGGGGGCAAGTCTCTTGAAAGACTCTGCTTTAATGGGTACCTTTTCTCTACCACCTGTGAATGTCCATTCAGCCAATATGATCTCAGATTCTATGGATCCTTGGATTATCCCTACTGATGATCAAATTGACTCATTTGGAAATGCTATGCCTTTAAGTCCATTGGAGATAAATTATCAAGAAATTTTCTTATCTTTGATGGCCTCTTCAAAAAGTCATATTGTCTTCAGTATGCACCTAGACACTTAAGTGCCATCTCCCTGGCCGGGTTCTTGGGATTCTTCGGATTCTTTGAATGAGAAATTCCCCACCGACGAGAGTATTGTTGAGGTCATGTCTCTGGATGAAATTCCATGGAATGGTTTACCTTGTCATTCTTCTTTTCTTCCTAACCTTGATGAGATGTCTTCCTATCCTGAAGTGATTTTTTCTCATTATCCTACACCTCCACTTCAGACACCTATCCTCGTGCATGAAGTATTGAAAACGGCTAATATGAGGAACATCACTACAACTCTACCGATTGACATTTTAGTTCACCTTGAAGTTGTCAAGATCTTTCAACTAGGGGCACCTTTTCCTCATCATGAGTTCAAGTTTTTCTTGCCTCTTGTTACTATATTTTTTCACCAAGTCCTTACCGTTTTCCCATTATCACAATGGGCTTTTCATCTTATGACTCATAACCCTCACTCACCCTGGGGGCATGGGGGCATAACCTTTTATGAGTTTTACTCTATTGTTTCAATGATTCAATGCTTACACATAATGTAAATGGTGACACTCCAGTTTTATTCTCTATTGATTGATTAGTCAAGTTCAAAAATGGACTCTATCAAGCAGTATTATGTGTGAAAATTGTGTAATAACTTGTTTACATTAGTGTGTTAATTCATTAGTGTGCGTTTTGATTTTTGGTGTGTTTGTTTGCTTTGCACACATGTGTTTTTCTGCTTACCCTGTGTTCCACTCAATTTGCAGATGTCATCAAGCCATTACGTTGGTTTTGCTGATGGTGCTTATCGTAGCACACAAAACCTCTCTTCCACAACGTGGGTACTCTATGACCCTAATGGTGAGATGGTTAAATTACAAGGTATCTACCTTGTTCTAACAACCAATAATATTGTTGAATATAGTGTAGTTATTGAACTTTTGTCAAAAGTAGTTGCTCTTGGCATTAGGGATTTAGTTATCAAGTTGGATTCGCAGCTCATTGTGTTACAATTAAACAATCATTACTCAGTAAGAAATCCACCAATATTGTGTATGTATCTATGTGTTACATTGTTGGAAAGAAATTTTGATTACATTACATATCAACATATTCCATGTAATTTAAATACATTAACTCATGCATTAGAAAAAAAATTTCTTGATAGGCATTTGCATCATTTATAAAACTGAATGATGTGATGAAAACATAAGTAGAAACATATATGTGTGTGTGTGTGTGTGTGTGTATAGATATATCTATATATATATATAATATTAATATAAGAATGGTGTGCTGTGTGGTGTAATCATCTATAGATATATAATATACACAACACACACACACACATCATCGATATAATATATAATTAATATAAAAATATAATAAATTATATATATATAATAATATAAATATATATATATATATCGCGTCTGACAGATCAAAATGTCAAAAAATAGAGTGTTCTGAGACACTTGGCTTTTAAAGCCTACAAAATCTGTGAAAGACCTAGAAAACTATCAAATTGCATGGTGCTCATGGTAGCATCAGACCAACCTAATCACTTAGCCTAGCATCCGAAGTAGTCACACAAAGACTCCCACGGTGTGTCTCTGCCAATGCAGTGGAACATCATCGATAGTGGCATAATCTAGAACTCCTCGAGTTATTGCCTCCAAATTGTGCTCCATCTCAGCTAACGGATCAGCCCCTTCTTCATAGTTCACACCCACTATCGGATGAGAAGATCGTTGTTCTATTGGCAACATGCCTAGTGGTCTCTCTGGTCCCACATCTACACATTTATCATAAGTTGAGTCTCAATTTACAATTCTACAAAATCATAAAACTTGAAAAAATCCAAAAAACAAGATTTTACCAACATCGGTCCACTATTCGCCTGGTGGCAGAGGTAGATATGGATCCCACCTGAAATATATGCTAGAATAAGTGCAGTCATCTACCACAAGTATTTGCATTTCTAGCCAAGAGAAAAATTGACATGGATAATGTGTGTTGACCCATGCCTCCTCAAAGCATGAGTTGGCTCCATCTCATGAGTCTCAGATCTCGGGGGGCATGATCTAGTACCTCTTCCCACTGATACCATAAAATGGGCACTCACTCCAAAAATGAGGTCACCAATATCAAACTGAACCCGAATTGCTTCAGGTGCCCATGCTTCCCCTTGGTCAGTTTATGTTTCACATTTTCCAAAAGGCCTCCACACCAATTAAAGGTGGTGGGGGTCAATCATGTGATAGCATATTGGAACTAGGATTTTGAAGCCTCATGCAAGGCTTGCATGATAGATACACATTCCATAGTGAACAAAAACGTTCTCACGACGAGGTTGTTGGTGATTGTCGCAATCTTCACCTTATCTCCATTGGTCATTTTGGCACCAGGACAATACCTCTCGACTAAACCCCTTGTACTCTCACCTCCTTGGTGAGATCCAAAGAGTTGAAATGCCTCCTCGTCAGTAGAATCACATGATGAAGTAGATATCCATATCCCCCACCTCTCATTCTTGGCATTTTATGATGAAGATCTCTTGATCTACATCCCAGAGACTGATTAGATAGGGCAACGACTCCATCTGAGACCTCAACCTTGTGGTCCTGAAGAATTTTAGCAACTCGAAATTCCTCAAAGCATTTATGCATTTCAGATCTTGAGCTTCTTGAAATTTTTCGGCCTCATGGCCTGTTTCTTTCCTCTCCAAGACCATATTATCTTGCAAAACAACATTTAAACACTTATTAATGCCTTTTCCATAAATCAAAATCATCATATTTTTGTTAAAAAAGAGTTTTATTTCTTTAAAATCCACCCTCGGTGCCATCACACCTATTTTTAAAAATAGTGTGATGGCATCACGTGAGTCTTTAGGCTCGAGTGCGGTCATCATTAGTCTAATGACCATACCCACGATGGTCATGAGTGCCCTAAATTTTTAAAAATCCTCCTTTCTAGCATAAAAATCACCATTTAAAGTGCATAAAAAAGTAATAAAATGCAAGAGCAGGGATGAGGCTCTTACCTATTGTAGACGGTTTGTTAAATGGTACCTTGGATCTCCCACACTAGCCACTAGAAAATCAAGAAAATCAGGGCACAAAAGCACGATTTGAGTGATCTTCTTCCCTACATAGATAGCTTTCATCCAATTGAAGGATTTCACTTCATGGTCTAGTTTTCATTTTAGGAATGAGTAACATCGTTAAGGCCTTGAAATTGAAACATAATTACAAGATCAACTCTAAAATCTATCAATTAATTTAAGGATCATTTGAAACATTAACGTTCATATCTAGTGGTCAAGGTTAGAGACGTGGTCTTGCATCTTTAAAACTTAGCATGTGTCATTCACTTTGGCATTAGACAGCGCCCCATAGGTTGCAAACATTTATCCATAAATGTGATACACCGAACACATCATTTAGGGAGATTGCCTCCACATATGTCAAGTCCTTGGTAAATTTATTTGTTGAGGTGTATATTGCACTTCATGGTTACATGGTACTCCTTTTACCTATATACACCTGAGAAGTCATTTGATCTTTTATGACTCTTTAAATTTGAAACTATCATCAAGCACCTTGTCCTTTCAAGCTCGCAAAACTATTGAAAATGACTAGAGTCACCTTTTTTCCCTTTTCTTGACTTTTAAAATATGAAAAGGAAATGTTTTTGTTTCTAAAAATAACTTCCCATGATAAACATGTCGAACCCAAGCAGTTTCTTCTTGGACCAATATTGAGTAATTCCCTATTAATTTCAAGATTATTAATGCCCTAAACAAATTTTCATTTCCTTTTTGTTGTTGAGAGGAAGTCATAGAGGCTGAACTCTTGAGTCCATATCATAGCTCCCCTTCATTTTATGATACTAAAGGGTCCTCCCAAGGAGTTCATTTGGAAATTCCTTAGCCGCTTGAGGATCAAGGTTTTGAACTTGGAATTGTTTTGAGTATTCAACCTTTGTCTTCTCATCCACCTCCATCATATTTCTGGTCACCTCAAGAATTTGATCTGGAATCCTTTGATAATCCTACTCACACCTGTGAGAGTCTACAATCTCCTAAAAGTCCACCAAGGCTTGTTGTCTATTCCATGAATCCGTTGTTCGATCCTGTTTTGATATATCC
Organism: Pinus taeda; assembly: GCA_000404065.3. NCBI lineage: Eukaryota > Viridiplantae > Streptophyta > Pinopsida > Pinales > Pinaceae > Pinus > Pinus taeda. The sequence goes on along the minus strand of APFE030475854.1, from coordinate 55,933 downwards.
TCAGGGCCCTTATAATCCATAGGATCTGCATGATATTCCTTTGGAGTTATCTCCTAATACATCTAGCGTTCCTCACAACCAATTGTTTCCATCTATGGAGTTAGAAGGTGACATTCCAGTCTCCTCTATGGGTCATTCCGAAGTTTTCACTACCCATACTCCTCACCTGGATGATGAGCAAGGATATGAATTCCCTCCATAAGGATTTCCTTATATAGGGATAGTTTGGTCTCTCTCCTATCCTGAAACTAGTGATCCCATGTTGCCACCTAGTTATACCACTTTAGCTTAGTTATCCCCTGTTGCCACCTGGTTATACCACTTTAGCTTAGTTAGTCCCAGGTACTCCTAGTGCCTCATCATTGTATCAAAACCCCATCTGGTCTTCCAATGCTATGCCTACATCGAGTCCATTCATTCCAAACATGACCCCTCAAATCATTATACAAATTACAGTTACTTTAGTTCCCATTCAACCTACCATACCGTCTCAACCTATTTCATCCTTTTAGTTCACAATTATGTGTTGTGTGATTTGTTATAATATTATATTATGAATCTAATAAAAAGATAGCATAATATTTCCATTATTTAGAAATAAATGGTATTACACTTCTATTTAATTGGACAATGTCTTTTTTGGAGCATTGGGAATGATAAGAGATTGAGGGTTGGTTTGATCATTCCAAACATGACCCTCAAATCATTATACAAATTACAGTTACTTTAGTTCCTGTTGAACTTACCATACCGTCTGAACCTCTTTCATCGTTTTAGTTCACAATTGTGTGTTGTGTGATTTGTTATAATATTATATTATGAATCTAATAAAAATATAGCATAATATTTCTATTATTTAGAAATAAATGGTATTACACTTCTATTTAATTGGACAATGTCTTTTTTGGAGCATTGGGAATGATAAGAGATTGAGGGTTGGTTTGATCCTTGGTTTAAGAGTGGTGAGAGATATATTTAATAGTCTAATTGAGAATATTCATGAAGTGGCTTTATTTTTGAATTGAGTTTAATATCCACATATAAATACTATATAGAAGCAAAAGGGAAATTATTTGTCATTCTTGGGGTGGAAGGTAGATGAGATACTCTTAAATATCCATCACATCAAATTTTGTATGGAAAAAAATTAAGAATGTATTCAACATTATATGAGTTTATGTTTTGAAATGTATATTGATGTAGTTGTAGGAACAAGTTATTGTAGAAACCAACTTTTTACAAATTTTTCACCTAAATATTTTTTAAAAGATAATTAGATATTTATGAAATGTAATTTTGTTATAATAAATAAAATTACAATTAAAAAAATATCTAGGTTTAAATGCCAGCCATCATTTTAGCCCAGTGGCTATTATCAACCCTATAAATTTTAATCTAATCAATAAAGTAAAATTTCAAATAAAATAATTACAAAATATGCTAAGTTATTTTTTACTTTACCCTGTATCATTCTATATTATATGCTCATAGCCTCTGTGGAAAGTTCATAGTTCTTAATATATATGACCTATAGGCACGTTCTTAAAGTTCATAGTTACATACATTGTTCTAAACTATATTATTTATGGTAAAAGACATCAAAATTGCATTGGTCAGAATAGTAAATCCACCTATTTATATTCAAAGTATATCTCTTTTTTTATATCTTAATAATATTGGCAGCCACACATGTTAATTAATATTAAAAACAAACAAATTTAAAATTTAATGTATAATAATTTAAATTTAGAGTATTTAAAATTTATACATTTAACTTTTTATATTTAAAATAAAATGTATAAGATACTTGTGAAAATGTTACTAGTTCAAAATTCTGTGAGTAAAAATCTAGTTATGTTCAGTGATGGTGTGGCCATGATCCCTTGGTGATTTTGAGAGTTTAGGTATGATCCTCTGTGATTTTGATAGCTTAGATACCCCTAGATGGAAGTTATTCAAGCCACAAGTTAGGTGTCTCAATCATCAATCCAAATTACTTAAAAAAAATATATTTAATATTTAAAAACAAAAATAAATATACACATTTGATTATAATAATAATAATAATAACAATAATCCAATTTTAAAGTCACAAGCCAGAAACCACTCAATTGGTCTATGTGATCCCCTTATTTGTGGGACAAGTGACCAATTTCGTTGTAGTGATTTCAGTGCTACAAAAGCATATATACTCTATTTACTATAGATTTCAACCTGTGACCTTTTAGTAAGAAACTCATGCCCTTAATCATTAGAACCGCTCAAGTAGTATTGATATCCACTCCCATTTTAAAATTATAAGTCTCATAACATTATAAAGATTTTCAGACAGTCTTAGATAGGATCATTGTTTTGCCAGAATTTGGGAATACAATTTCTAGTAAGATTGTGATTTGTTGTTGTTTAAAATGTAGTTTTTCATAGATAAATATATTCAACCCCTTTAAAAAACTCACTTTCTAAAAGAGAAAAATCTTTTGCAGAGTTCAATTCTTTGTTTCGTTCAAGGAGAAAAATGTGTGGTAGTTTATTTATAGTGGCATGATTAGGAAATAACTTGCTACAAGGTGGTGCTCAAGGGACTTTTCTTATTAGTTAGTTTGCATGGGTTTAGTCTCTACTACGTTATAAGTTCAAATTTTATGGAGAAAAGTGGAGTAAAAAAAGTTATTTAAAAAAAACTAAACTTTCAAAGAAATCTAGATTTTCTTTAATAAATTTAACTTAATTTTTAACATTTTTTTTATAATTTTTATATACTTTATTTTTTATTTCGGCATATCATGTAATTTATTCATTATAAATAAGACTTTTACAAGCATAGATTTGAGCTGATATTCTTAATGGTTGGCTTTTTAATTTAAATATAAATAAAATTGAGTAAAACAAAAATATAACATTTTTTGAAAAGTTGAACCCTCTATCCCTCTATTTTTTATAATCCATAATGACTATTAAGACTTGTTAAGAACATCATATGAGTCTCCATATATCATTAGATCTCTTACATCAATTATGGAACGGTAGAAAGTGGTAGTGCGAGTTACTAACTTAATGAATATTATATAGATCATAACACAACCACTCAAAAGTTGACCATTTGGAAGCTAGTTTACAATGGCTGTGAATACTGGTTTAGAGTAGGATAAAAGATATAATGAGAATATGTATATTTTTTAATTTTTATTTTTATATTTTTCATTGCAAAATTCTTTTTAGGTTTTAGGTTTATTACAAAGTTATTTAGAAATATTATGTTGAAAAACGTTTTTTTCAAATAAATTTAATTCAAAAAAATTTATTTTTAAGAGGATGAAAGATATATGAGGTTATAAAATAAACAAAAGAGGGATTTCATATTATTAAGCATCATATATGTTAAATAACAACATGTCACATACTTTTTTGGTTGGTTGGTAAAATTATATGATCTAAAATGGCCATGTACTAAAAACTCATGTAGAACTCACTAGCTATTAATGAGTTTGAATGTTAACTGAAAGCATGGAAATCGAGGAAAATTGCTTGAACATAACACTTTATGATAACTGATAAACCATAAGTAAGATGCAAAAAAGAAGCGAAAATAGTAAATACATAGATATACTAGATGGCAAGATTAATTACGAAGTTCATCCCTCATGAACTACGTCTCTGGGTCCACTTTCAAGATGGGCGACCGTTTTTATTAGGAATGAAAAGAAGAAGTTGATTACATAGTGATTTGAATAGATTGATCTTCCACACAGGAAATTATGACCTCTGTTAGCAGGTAACTCTCTCAACCAACTTTCTAACACCGCTTACAATTTCCAAATCCAACTTCGGATGCTCCCGAAATAATAAAAACAAAATCACCTCTATCCCTCCAAAACCTGTATACAAAAGCTGAAAACCACTAAAGCTATTCTTCAATGAGAAAAATTGCCTCTTATAGGCCTGTAAGTACATTCAAACCTCCCTGACTGCATTTGAGGATGAGCTGACTTTAGTGTTTGAATGTGTTTGGTTTTGTCATAATTTTTCACCTTGGTTCATTAGGCCATGGTCTTCGAACTAATTTATAACAAACTAACAATATAAAACCCACTTTACACCTTAGAATAGCCCAAAGACTATTAGCAGTTAGCTAACTGAGCGGAAGGCACTAAATGTGCATGTAAACAAGTGTTTGCATAGCGGTTATCTCGGTGGTTTTAGGTCTCGGAGGTTCCACTAACCATCTACTGTAACAGTTGGAGGTGGCAGTTATCACAGCGCTGCCACTCCCTAACCATAGCCATCCACCAAAACTGCAGAAAAAACCTTGAATGCGCAACTATACCTGCAAGTGTTCACATGTCAAGTTTTACTTTGCTCAGTTAAGGACTCACGGTTAGGGCTAACCTCTGTCTAACCTGCTCACATGGATTTTTCTTCGATGGTTCCGACATGGTTAGCCACCAATGGTTTAGCTGTGTTATATTTATTTTATAATGGTTTGATTATAAAAAAACGTTGAGAGTTAGAGTTTAGGTAATGGATTTTGCATGGCTTTAGGACTAGGTTTGGTTGGCTAGTGTTTTAGGTGCATTTGTACTTAGGTTTGAACATTTGATACATGGTTGTAGCTTAGGGGATGGTGTTTAGCATAGGATTAGGTTTTGTAGAACTTAGGCTTAGGGTCGCATAAGATTAATACATAGATTAGGATTTATTTTAAAAACCCATATGTACAATTTTGTCACAATGCAACGTTCACGAAATTCATCACATGATGACAATAAACCCATGCTCATCGTCAAAAAATGGCGATATTGATCCTCTGCCACGACAATAACCCACGCACATCGTTGACTTCAGCTATCTTTGCAACGACAACACGGACAATGAATCTTTGCCACTGACGACACTAATGTCGACACATGAAACCTGCAAATTCAAATGACAAAACATGTGTCATTGACCAAACCCTGGGGAACTGTTGATGAAATCAAGTCGACAACCAGGTGTTAAACCATCTCAACTGAACACCATGAAATCCTATGAACATTACCTAAACAACTTGATCATAACCAACACTATCGATATTGAACGACACCCATGAATATTGATGACGGCACTTTAAACACTTGTGCAATTGAATCGACAGATCCTCTTGGATCATTCCTCTCCATTTGAAAGCTTTTGGACCACAAAATTTTGATTAAAAAAATAGTCGATGAGGGTAGAACTCCCTCTCTTTCCACCTTGACCTGATGATTTACCAATGCATTTGATCAATCTCCTACAAGTGATGACCCTGATGATGTTGACCATGATACATTTTGTTTCAGTGACACATTTTTTCCATTTGTAGTATGAAAAACTTGCGACGATGGGCAAACAACTTGTTATCAACATGGAAATTTAATTCTTTCCCTGAAGAATCATGAGTTAGTGATTTGAACACATCTTTGAAAATAGTATTTATAGAACTTTGTTCAATACATCTGATGGGTATTAACAATCTACTTTCTAGAATAACTGAAATGTTCAAAGACTCCTTTGATTTTGACTTCACATCAATTACTTGACTTGATTTACTTTCTTGTTGACTGATTACTAAGTGAATTTGTTGCACATAACTCATCCAGCTGTGATGAAATGAATACTCCAACTTAGTTTGATTTTGAACGTATCTAAGTGATCGGTGATTTACTTGAATCACTAATTCTTTGTCTAATACCTGATATCTCCATTGACTAACATTTTCACTTAATGCATTAGTTTTCAAATCATTATAAGGAAAATTTAGATCTACTTTCGAAAATGCTTTGTCATGAAAACTTATAGACTTCCTCTCCACTTGAAGAGAGGCTCCATTACTTTTTAAAGCATGAAATGATGATACAATACCAAAGGAATGTAACATTGTCTTTCCCCAATAATGAATTGCACCCCTAAAACTAAAAATAAGCATACCATCTAAAACAAGTCTCTGATTAGACTCACATGTACCATTCCCTGTAATACACTAGTGATGATGATAGTTTCCATAATTCAATTGAATGAATGAATTGAGATTCATTCGGTCTTTAAGAAGATGTTCATAGGACATTAAATGTATCTCATGTTTCTTATCGTGTTCATGAATAAGATTTCTTATAGAAGAATTAACCACCTTGACCAATTGATCTATAAACTGAATCTCACATCTCGAACAATCATCCTTATGTTGTTCCTTAATAAACATGAGTACATATTTACTTGAACTTATTAATTGCTTAACTTGATTTGTAACAATTAAATCCAAGTTTGATTTGACTTTAAGTGCCCTAACAATAAATTCAACCCCTTCTTTCTTTAGGTGATATTCATGTTCTCTTCTGGAAAACATTGCATCTCTATCATGAAGATAAGGACTTCCTAAGACAACTCCACATATGTCTACTGGGACCACATCTAACTCCACTTCATCAATGTACTTATATGTGATTGCAAATTTTAATCGAAACTGCTTTGTGACATGTATCTGAGTTGATTTATTAATACAACCTAATGGGTATGGTCTTGGATGATTCCGTGTCTCCAATCCAAATTGATTAACTATGTGTTTATATATTAAATTTTCTTGTGATCCACTGTCAAACATTGTGTCAATATTTGTTTGCTTAGAAGTTATCCTTATGTGGAAGAGTTCAACTCTTTTATCATCATGTGGAGGATTTATGTTTGAAGAAGATACATTAGATTTTTCGAACTTGAACCAGTATCAGACATTTCACCTGTCGTAACCATGGTAGTTATCCTCCTTTCATCACCTAAATCTGAACCTAGATCTTGTTGGATTGCTGCAATGGTCTTCTTTTCATCCTTCACCTTAAGGAACTTTTTGGGCTTAAGTTCTCAATGAAGTTTCCTACACTTCGATTCATCATGACCGATTCTTTAGCAATGAGAACAAGTAGGTGTTTCCTTCTGAACGATCATTGATTTCTTTCTCTTCGAAATGTTCTTCCACTTACTATCACTCGAATCTCTGGTTTCCAACTCTTTGGATGACTAAGATGACAACTTGAATGGTTTGCCACCTGATTCAATATGTATGGCCTAAACACACACCTCATCAAAATCATCAAGATTAAACATCAATAAAGGATGCTGCAAATATGAATGTAAATTGTCGATGTATTTTAACAAAGTTTCACTTATATCCAATGAAATACCAAGCATCAATGATTTCTTTCTGAACTCCTAAGTAAAATCCTAAACACTCTGCTCTTTACCTTGCCTCAGATGTTGCCAATCAATAATATCTTTCTGCATGTATCCTAAAGGATATAATTGTTTCCTAAGAGCTTTCGAAAACTTAGACCATGAAGAGATGACTTTTCCTTTATGCTTGACATCTAGCTGAGTTTTATGTTCCCACCAGATTAAAGTTGTTCCCCCCATTCTAACTGTAACTAACTAAATTTTAGTTTTATCTTTAGAAATGTTCTGAATTCGACAATACACTTCTAACTGCTTTATCCAGTTATCTAATTTTTCTGAATTCATTTCGCCATCATAAACAGGTAACTCAAATTTAACATCAAGTTTCAAAAGATATGTTTTCTTAGGTTTATTTTTTGTTTCAGATTCTACACTGGAAGAATAAGAATAAGAAGAAGAGGATGATGGAGATGATGGAGGTGAAGGAGGTTTATCAGTGTTCCCTTTACCTTTGTCACTCTTCGATGCCTTTAAAGAAGAATCATCTCTCACCTTCTTGTCTTTGTACAATTCTGCCAACATCTGTTGCATGGTTAAGAACGCCCACTGAAACTTCTCTTCGCTCATATTAGTCTCAGTGTTTTCACCTGCATCTATTCCTAACATGTTCGATTTCTAAATGACTCGTCGCTTTCCAATCTCTAAATCGATCTACTCAAGGATTCCTTCTCCTCGTTTCAACTTAGACCTGGTTAACATTCAATGGTACATTATACAAATGAAACCTACTCTGGTACCAAATTATATGATCTGAAATGACCATATACTAAAAACTTATGTAGAATTCATTAACCATTAATGAGTTTGAATGCTAACTGAAAGCACATAAATCAAGGAAAATTGCTTGAAAAAACACTTTATGATAACTGATAAACCATAAGTAAGATGCAAAACAGAAGTGAAAACAGTGAATGCATAGATATACCAGACAGCAAGATTGATTATAGAGTTCGTCCCTGATGGACTACATCTTGGAGTCTGCTTTCAAGATGGGCAACCATTTTTATTAGGAATGAGAAGAAGAAGTTGATTACACAGTGATTTGGATAGACTTAACTTGCACATAGGAAATTCTTACCTATTTCATCAGATAGCTCTCTAAACCATCTTTCCAATGCTACTGATGGTTTCCAAATCCGACTTTGGATGCTCTCAAAACACTAAAAACAAAATCACCTCTATCCCTCCAGAACCTACATAGAAAAGCTTAAAACCACTCAAGCTAATCTTCAATGAGAAACATTGCCTCTTATAGGCCTGTAAGTACATTCAAACCTCCCTGACTGCATTTGAGGTGAATGAGTTAAATTTAGGGTTTGAATGTGTTTGGTTTTGTCATCATTTTCCACCTTGGTTCATTAGGCCATGGTCTTCGTATTAATTTATAACAAACTAACAATATAAAACCCACTTTGCACCTTAGAATAGCCTGAAGACTATTAGAAGTTAGCTAACCAAGCGGAAGGCACTAACTGTGCATGTAAACAGGTGTTTACAAAGCAATTATCTCAACGATTTTAGGTCCCAGTGGTTCCACTAACCATTAGCAGTAGTGGTTGGAGGTGGCCGTTATCCCAGCGCTCACATAGCACTAGCATCACCTCACTGTAATTGTCCACCGAAACCATGGAACAAACCTTGGCTGCACGGCTATACCTGCAAGTGTTCACATATCAAGTTTTACTCTACTCAGTTAAGAACTGGTGGTTAAGGATAACCTCCACCTAACCTACTCACATGGCTTTTTCTCGGTGGTTCTAACATGGTTAGCCGCTAGCGGTTTAGCTATGTTATACTTGTTTTATAATGGTTTGATTATAAACAAAGGTTGAGAGTTAGAGTTTAAGTAATGTTTTTTGCATGGATTTAGGACTAGGTTTGGTAGACTGGTGTTTTAGGTACATTTGTACTTAAGGTTGAGAATTTGATACATGGTTGTAGCTTAGGGGATGGTATTTAGCATAGGATTAGGGTTTGTAGAACTTAGGCTTAGGGTAGCATAGGATTAATACATAGATTAGGAATTATAAAAACCCATACGTATAATTTTGTCACAATCTGACATTCACGAAATTCATCACATGATTACAATAAACCCATGTCGATCATTGACAAATGATGATATCGATCCTTTGCCATGATGACAACCCATGCACATCGTTGACTCCAACTATCTTTGTAATGAAAACTCGAACAATGAATCTATGCCACTCACAACACTAATGTCGACAAATCAAACCTGCAAATTCAAATGAAGAAACACATGTCATCGACCAAACCCTGGGGAATTGTTGATGAACTCAAGTCGACAACCAGGTGCTAAACCATCTCCGCTGAACTCCATGAAAACCTATGAACATTACCTGAACAACTTGATCATAACCAACACTGTTGACACTGAACAACACCCATGAATACTGATGATGGCACTTTAAACACTTGTGCAATTGAATCAACGAATCCTCTTAGATTAGGGACCATCCAGAAACTAGTATGTTATTTCATTTTTTGTTCCAAGTTAGTGATAAAGTTATATCTCTCCAAATCTTTTGATACTATTTAATTGTTGTACCTTTGCCCACTCTTAATTTATAGAGGGTTCTCACTTCCACTAGTTAATTGGATTATGGTATGTGTAACTATTATTGGCCTTGAAATATTGATTAATGGATCGACATCAAAGCTCTTTATGTTGTCAAGGGAACTTAAGCAGTGTTTCTCGCTCACACCATTCCTGTTTCTTTTGGTAGCATAGATACTTCAAGCCATTAGTAAAGCTACAAGAATGAAGAGAATCAATGGGGTCAGAATAGAATATCTAAGGCACTCTCACTCTTATTGTTTACATATGATGTTTTCTTATTTTTTTTTTCATCATGAAGGGAGGGATGAGGTCTCAAGAACATTTTATGACTTTATAATAAGGCTACAGGTATGGAGATAAATGGGAATAAGTCTCATGTTTATTTGGTTGGTTTGGAAGGTATTTAGGATCTAAGTATTGGAGGATGTTTCCCCTTTCTGCACTTAGACATGTCAAACGGGAAAAAATATCTAAGCTTCACTCATAAGCATAATTGCTATGGAAAGGTATATTGGTGTTACTTACTATCCAAAATTTCACAATCTAAAATGTCCCAAAATATAAACTATAGTTAACATATCGAGATAACTCTTTTGAAGCATATTTCATTATTAGGCATAAACCATAACTTCCATATCTTATATCTCTGAAAGTATAGTGAACCAATATTTTAAATTTTAGCCCAATGTTATGCTCAATCTCTCCTCAATATGCTCAAAATTTCACCATTTGAAATAGTCAATAAAATTTTTTATTTCAAGAAATCTAAGATGGCCCATTATCTCCACAAATTACATTTTTTATCACACACTTTCCTTCCAATGCTTTCTCCTTTTACACATTATCATATTCCTTCACAAAATACATTTTCATTCAAAGGGTGACATCAATTCATTAATTCAACAATTAATTCTCATTTTTATTTCACTTTTTCACATACCATGAGAATATACCATGGATGTCCTAAATTATGGGTTTAAAACTACCATTTTTTCTTCTCATTTTTCATAAGAAACCCATTTCAATATACTTGGAAACTTATATATAACATCATTGATATAAGCCCTTTGACATTAATGGCAACAATTTGTTCAACAAATAACAGTATAGGAAAGTATTGGGCCCTAGTTTCGGTGCATTTTCACTATCATCAATTCCATTTTAACCTATTACTCTCCATCTTACCTCCTTAACTTGTTTTGCTATATTCTTCATGCCTCCCAAGCAATACGTTGCAACAAGTTTTATGAGGAAACAAGTTTTCAAATTTACTTGATTTTCCTTATTTTTCATGAATCAATTGCATTAGAGTTTTTTTTTCACTTGGATATCCATCTATCATTTGGAATATTGATGCTTATCTAGCAGGAAATCACCACATGGGTTTTGTTCCTAGATACTATGAGATGGTTTTGTGTTGATCAAATTGGTTCTGGGATAAATAATGATGACACCACCGCTCAGTGAAATCTCTAGGTCAATTGTATATATAAATGCAACATTAGTGATGATCGAGTTGAATGAGTGGATGAAGGGAATGTTTTCATGCATTTCACTAAAGGTTTTAACCATGTACAAAACTTACGTGTAAACAACTTCTTAAAAATGAAAAATATACAATGTCAAGAACATAAAATATACACATATATTTTTCTATTGGATCCCAAAACCGAGAAAACCATATTTATTTTTCATTTTATTCATTTCAATGTTATAATACATTATGTGCATGTTGAAGCATTTATAAACCCCCAATCCATTAAACCTAGATTAGAACATAATAGTATTTCCCTCGAACAGATTTACAAAATACCATGGGAAAAATCATCATGCATAAAATGATGCACAAAACTATGTGAAAAACCATGGGTGGGTCCACGCTCATCCTTGGGTCACGCCAACCATCTGTAGGTTTTCCAAAGAAAAAAATGGGGCGCTGCCCCGAACCCCGTGCAGGGAGGCTACCACCCCCTACAAACCCCTAATAAGGGGGGTTGTCACAACCCCTACACCCAACTCAATGTAATAGTGCATATGGATAGTCATGCAAAGAATATACCACATACCCAAAATTCATGTCATCAAAATATCATATTATAATGATAAACATTCCATCCTTCATTAATGCAAAAATAAAACTTAGCATAGGGGATCTACTCTATGCTATGTATTTTGTATCACATTGTTATATCCATTTAGTAGATCCACGAAATAAGGGTACGGTCGAGTTCCTTAATTTAAATATGTATTATATATAAAATCAAGGGTGAGATGAATAGGATATATGTGAGATTGGTGAGTGAAACATTGTACACTCGTGAACTTGATTTTGTTAACGTAAAGACAGTTGTTGTTTTAAATTATGGTGTGATTATTTCATAGGATTGTAGATATTTTTGCAATGTAAACTAGTTAGGAACAACCCCTTAATCTATTCTACACTCCATTGCATCTATTTTAGTTAAGATATTATTTAGATTTGATTTCTTTTATATGCTTATTAGTTTATCATTTCAATTCTTGCTATGCTTTCATTGACAAGTATGTTAATCATATAAAGAGATTATTTAATAATCAATTTGTATTGAACAAATTGCTTAAGAATATTGTTGCAGGAACATTCTAGTCTCTTGAATTGAATGGTTGCAACTTGTGTCTTTAATAATCACATTCTAGTAAATGTCAATTCAATGCTTGGATATATTTCCATGGTGTAGAATTGTCTTTTCAATTTATATATTAGTCCTCTTTCATTTTCAAAGATTCTTGGAAAGAGGAACTACCCAAATCAATCCAAAAGATAAATTGTTGACAACAAGATCCTAGTATATTGATTCGTGCTTGAGTACATGAACATTTCCGATTAGGATTGAGTGAGATTTTGATTTTTGATGTGTGATGAGTGATGCAATTTTATTTTCCTTAGAATCATATTAGAATTCAAGATAGAAAATTATAACCTTGCACATATAATGCATGACATCTCACAAGTTTAAAACCTCTAGACTAATAATTTAATGTCAAAGGATTTAAACATGTAAATTGCATGTGCCAAGAGCACGATATTATTTCTTGCATCAATTTAAAAAAAAAAAATTAGTTATGTTTTCTTTAGTATAAACATTTTAGATATGGAGTATAAATGGTATCACTAAAGGTAAGAACATGTGCATTCACTCTAGTGAGTTTCTGAAAATCCTTGTCATGTTGGTACTATATATATAAACCTAAGTATATTAAAGGTATATTTTATAGTATAATAAAAAAAACCTCAGCATTCCAAAATAGGGGTGTAGTAAGAACCCCCTCGTTTACTAATCCATTTGCAAGTAAGGACTTTTGGTCAATAAAATGAATTTAAGGATGGTAAAGAGTTTGTTCAAAAAGGGATGGTATGAAACTACAAGGATATCTCAAATCCTTGTTCTAAATTTAAAGTTGTAATAAGAAATAGATTTTCATCTCAGAAAAATAGACAAACAAAGCATCTATGAGTAACTTCCATAAGGAGAGGATATATAATTTTTCTCAATCACTCTTATAAGCATGAAGAGAAGAAAAAAGGACAATGGATGATAATTGATGGAGAGAATATATGGTAGCCAGAAATAGAGGATTTTCTTGCATTCATTTCATAAGATCCGTTGTGTATTCAAGACTGAAATGGACAAGTCCCAAATGAAATTCATTGCATAAAAAGGGAATATATGCAAACCATTTCCAATGAAAAAAAGAGCCATGAGAATAACTACATTGGATCTTGCTTCCAATCAATCACTAGTGAGAAATTGCACCCCATACTTTGACATTCCATGGCACCATTCACACTAGAGCAGTTGTTTTATCATATCCTAGTATTCATTACTCAAGGTACATTATTCAAATTTGGATATGAGTTCACTTGAAATCCTATTGCATAAATAGATGCATTGGATAGGATGAATCCATGAAGATGGGTTACACTTTTTGGAAAGAACATGAGTTGGGAGGGAGAAAAAAGAAGCTCAATCAAGCTATATTTTAGTACTCGATCGACTTGTTTGAGTACTTCAAAATAAACCTTCGATTGAGCTCCTACGTAACCCATAGTTACATAGGATCTTGATTGAGCAATATTCTTGATCAGGCTATTTTTTGCTATTTCCCTCCCAAAACACAATGGGGAGTTTATAGTTTAAGGGGCTCAATTGAGAATTTTTTTAACCATATCAAGAGCTCGATGAAGGGTTTGTTAAACCCTCAATCGAGCTATTTCAAATTTACCTGCAGCACTCGATCAAGATTTTTAAGTGCTTAATTGAGTTGTTGAGGGCATAAAAAATGGAGTTTTAGCTCCCCTTTTGTAGAATTCTCTACAACACCATTTTGTCCACTAGTGGACTTTAGGTAGACTTTGTCCTTATGTGGCAAATTTGATCATGTTGGATTCATGAAGGAATCCTCTATCCAATGGAATATGAGTTTGACATTTTTTTAATTCATATGATATTTTATATCTAATTTCTTTTAAACATAATGCTTGAATTTTTTTTTGACAGTTTCAAAGGGCATGAATAAAAAATCAATAACATGAAATATAAAAAATGAAAAAAATATAAAAAAATACAAATATCTTTGTTTATGAGTCCTTTCAAAATGGTACTCTTGGTTTTTTAATTTATTTAGAGAGTAGAAAAAAATATTATGCCAACACATGTGTCTGCAAAATACAATTGAAATATTACTTCACAAACTTCAAAAAATAATAAAAAATACAATTTTCCATGTGTTAACGGTGCTAGACCCGCCAACATTCAGGGGATCTCCCCAGTATGAAGTCCCAAGTAGACCTCACATCGTTTGGTGTAGGAGTCCCATATGGTATGATGGCCCAATTGCCATTATCTTAAATGTTTTCCTTACCTCTTACTTGTCAGCACATGAGAGTGGTCTACTTTGTCTTCGAGGTTCACATGCCTTGTGAGTGCTAGTGTTGTGTCAAGGTTCTTTCACCGTAGAGGGAGAGGGTGGAGGTGAGTCTCAAGTTGAAAGGGAAGAAGTCCCAACTCTGACAAAGACACAAAACACAATAGGACACAATAGGAAATCCACATCTTCTGGAGGAGCAGTCCACATGGATGCAATAGTCACAACACACAAGAGAAGATAGCATGTACAACACCCAGCAGGATAGTCCGCGTGAGTGCAACGGTCATTATAACAAGGTTATGGAAAATGTTTTGTCTGATGTTCGTCGAGGTAACCCATGCAGGTAGGACATTGTTAACAACTTATACAACACATTTTCATCAATATATGTATTAGAGCAACCAAAAGAGTTCAATTGTTTAACACAAGTTAAAGCAACATGCATTACAAGTGTTCAGGATTAGTCTTACAAACAGTGATAATACATGTGTGAAAATGTGTTGGCCTGTTATTAGGCTTTTGAATTAAGTAAAAATTCCAAGACACATTGGTACACCATACATCATTGGCCCCATGAAAGGGGTGTTTTTTCCACTTCTTGCTCCTCAAATAAAATACGACAGACTCTCAAGACTATGTGGGAGGAGCCAAGGCAAAAATTCCCTTGCATGTGCAAATGAGGGTGTATTTATAGCCAAGGGTGAAACTATCACTTGTGAATTTTCAACTTTCCTCATGATTGTTTGACTTATTTGACTCTTCAGCTTTACATGACTCTTCGTATGACATATGGATCTCTTGGACTTCCATGCTACGTTACATTGATTTACATAGTATGGCCCACAGTAGTGATGTGGCAGACATGACTCATGATATGAATCGACACAACAGTGTTGGTATGTCCATGCTGCTACTGGTGTGCATGTTGAGTTGAAGTGCTCCTCAGTGATGGGTGTCCTCTTGGTGTATCACAGCTTCACCTCTGCATGGCAAGGTGTGCGGAGTCTTCGATGGTCTTGGTGTTCGCTTGATGTTGTATGTGCACATCACTCCTTTGCTTGTTCTTTAGCATGCTTCACATGTTCGTTTGTTCAAGGAAAAATCCCCTCGCATGCATCATCTTTTTTGCAAAAGCATATCCTTACATGCATTGTCCATTTGCGAGAAAATCTCCTCACATGTGCTCTCCTTGTTCATCATTTCTATCGTCATGTCATGTCTTATCCATGTACCTATATCTGCAGTCACTCATGATGAGATGAAATCAAATCCATAAACCTCCTAGTCTACCATGATGCATGGTCGTTCACTTTCGGATATAGGTGACTTGGAGAGAGGACAAGGTTATGAAACTGTGCAAGGCAATTTTCAAGCTCTGATGCGGGCTCTAGGCACTACTCGTGAAAATTGTGTAGAAGTCACTGGGAGACTGAGATGGACAATCCATATTAGCAGTGACTGTCTGTGGGATCTAGCTCAGCTCGAGGACAGATTTGTGAAATTTCTTGAGGGAAGGAGTGCAAGTAGCAGAGGGACTTGGTAGAAAAATGCACAATTCCTCCAGAGAGATGGCAGTAGGTTGCAGGATTGTTGGTGACAAAAACTGTGAAATTGTTGGAAGGTTGACCTAGTGAACACCTATGTGTAGTTTCTGAGTTGAGTGGGCTACTCGGTAGCTGAGGGACTGCTCATGAAATCTGTGTAGTTTTCTGGGTGAGAAATATGTCGACTCACTCGGTGGCTAGATGGAAAAACTAAGCAATTTTTTGAGGGAGATAGGGATCGACACAATGTGTTTGTCTGACTTGTCTACACAGTTTCCTCAGTTAGTGGAGCAGGAAATTTCTACAATTTTTGTGCAATTTTTGAGGGGAGTGAGTCACGGGGTCACTGCCCAGTCAAACTCTCCAGTTGACCAACATGATGGTTGGTTGTTGTGCTTGGAGGCAGCACAGATTAAAATGGCTTGTTGGACACTTTTGCGTTGTTTTGGGTGATAGTTGGTCGATTTGATTCTGGGGTTGAGGTTCGACTGTTAGAGGGTGATCTGGTCGTCATAATTTCAGAAAAAATGACTAAGTGTGTGAGCGAGTGAATTTGTGCACATGTCACCGTGAAAACACACACTCAACATGACTTGACAACAAGATGCCGCAAACCATCAAGACAACATATACTCATCATGACTAACCGACACTGTGAGCGACAAGTGTGATGCTTGTGATTGATCATTAAATGACCATGACTACACTTGTGTGATAGTGCATAAAACTTCGTGTGTGAGTGCAACTGATGTTTGCATAGCGAATACAACTTGTACACATGAAGAGGGACCTTGTGCATGACCAAAACATGGCTGTAAGCATGACATTGTGACCAACATGCAAAAAGATATTCGTTGAATGGTCAAGCAAGGTGTTACACAGTATTTTGTCACGCCTCCTGCACTTCCCTATGACATACCTTGAAGTGCCTGAAACATGATTATTCTATAGTATACTCATCCGTGTATACAACTCAGGTCCCTCCTTTAACTTTGCTTGGAAAATATGTGGAGATTTCCGTGAAGAAATAGCTCTTAAAACCCTAAAATGAAGATCATTTCCCTTATGAAGCTAAAAACTACTATGATCACCTGTTGCACCGTGTTAGGCCAACGATGGCATCACTCTATCCCCTTGCATACCTGCTATGGTCTCAAAAGGGAAGTTTTTCCAAAGAGGATGAGAAGCTTCATGATCTAGAAGCTTCCACAGTGGCGAGCTAGAGGTGGTTTTGCATAGATGAGGTCGAATCCTCCTAATGTGACCTCTTGGTCTCATCGTTATGAGCTACCTCCTTGAGATGTAGGCCTAATCCTATCTTTGGAAGAGTCCTAACAGCCTATAAATTACTCCTCTCCCATTCCCAAATGGTTGGTCTATGTCCATTTGTACCCCTATGTTGAGCTTGTGCTTAGAGGTTATTAATTAGACTCGGACGAATGTTTAGAGAGTTTATTAGCTTGGACTTGGATTACCAATCAAGGAGAGCCTTTCATCATCAAGGCTATGGTTGTGAGCTTCCCTTTATTCTTTAAATAATATACAACTGCTGGTTCATCTTTCCAAAATATATACGTTCATGTATGTATTAGCTTGGCATTACTTGATGAGTTAAGTAGCTTTTGGCATGCTTTATTATCTCTTGATCACTTGTGCGGGTACATAAGTGCTGAAAGAAGCAGGAACAAGTCTGTGACATAAGCAGTTCGAGGATCTCAACAAAGGAAATCAAAATAGAATCAGAGGGATGTAGGTCATGTCTCTCATTCTATAATTCAATTATAATCTAGGAAGATGTCTAGTTGATTGTCACTTCAATTTCTAGACCCACTCATTCGGCTCGAGGGATCATCTCTGTCTGCAGAGAGGATTAACTTTGTCAACAAAATGTTGACTCCACAAGGGAGCCTATGACCCTTTCCTTCCCTTCCTTCACCTTGTGTTTTGACGAGTAACTATTCATTTTTAGATCTCATTGCTTGTCGATAGTAAGTGTCACATTCTCGTATATGTCTAAAGTTTGTTAAATTGAATTTTTCTTGAAGATTTTGAGTTTTCTTTTATTTTTCTCGACCATCGCAGGTTTGATCCTGAAATTCGTGATTATGTCATGGGTTTTCTAGTTACAGTAGTGATGATCCCTGATTTTCTCCTCACATGTGTGATGATTGCAAAAATTAAGAAATTTAGGGTTTTCTTTCTCATTTTCGGTTATGTTAGCCATCTCCGAGTGATTTACCAATGTGTTCTTCATTGACTTTGTCATTGTCTTATTGCAATTCTCTTTTAACTTGGTTTGAGTGTGCTTGAAGTTCGATTAGCCTTTTAGGGTTATAAGTCTTCTAGGTCAACATTTGTCCACTCGTTGGTCTTCCCATTAGACATCAGATACCACTTACATGTGTTCAAGAGTCTTTGTGTGTTCAGACAACTTTGCAGATCACTTTTTAGTTCTTTTGCCTTAAAATGTTTTCATTACTGAATATTTTGAAATTCACTTAAGCTTCATTTGACTAACGATAGATTACAAATTGCCTCATTGGAATCAAAAGGAAGTGTTTTCTTTGAAGTTTTTTGTGTTTCAAAAAGTGAAAGTGAAAGTGCTATTATTTTCATAGTTTTTAAAGCATTTTGAGTGGCATGCAAATCATTGATGTGAAAGAGATTTTCATATTTGTTGGCTTGCTTGCATTCTCTTTTACTTTGCACTAGATTACATTAGTTTCATTTTGAAAAAAGAGAAAAAAATACATTATTATATCTTAAGGAAATTATGCTTTAAGAAATTTTGTGGCATTGCATTTGCTTATCATATGAAAGATTAGATTTCATATTTTTCATTAAATGTTTGGAGATTGTCATGGATGCATTTTTGCATTTGGTTTGATGCACGATTTGAGTGATCTTCTTCCCTACATAGATAGTTTTCATTGAATTGAAGGATTTCATTTCATCGTCTAGTTTTCATTTTAGGAATCAATAACATCGTTAAGGCCTTGAAATTGAAACATAATTACAATATCAACTTTAAAATCTATCAATTAATTTGAGAATCATTTGAAACATTAACATTCATCTCTAGTGGTCAAGGTTAGAGACGTGGTTTGGCATCTTTAAAACTTAGCATGTGTCATTCGCTTCAGCATTAGACAGCGCTAGCAAGGACTTGTGATCCCGTTAATGTTGTGTATATAAAGAGAGCTTGCAAACCTTTATCCATAGGAAGTCGAGTTTGTCGCCCTATAAATGTGATACATGGAACAGAGCATTCACGGAGATTGCCTACACATAAGTCAAGTCCTTGGTAAATTTATTTGTTGAGGTGTATATTGCAGTTCATGGTTACATGGTACTTTTACCTACATACACCTTAGAAGTCATTTGATCTTTTCTGACTCTTTAAATTTGAAACTATCATCAAGCACCTTGTCCTTACAAGCTCGCAAAACTATTGAAAATGGCTAGAGTCACCTCTTTTCCCTTTTCTTGACTCTTAAAATATGAAAAGGAAATGTTTTTGTTTAAGCAGTTTCTTCTTGGACCAATATTGAGTAATTCCCTATTAATTTCAAGATTGTTAATGCCCTAAACTAATTTTCATTTCCTTTTAGTTGTTGAGAGGAAGTCATCCAGGCTCAACTATTTAGTCCATACCATAGCTCCCCTTCATTTTCTGATACTAAAGGGTCCTCCCAAGGAGTTCATTTGGAAATTCCTCAACCTCTTGAGGATCAAGGTTTTGAACTTGGAATTGTTTTGAGTATTCAATGTTTATCTTCTCATCCACCTCCATCATATTTCTGGTCACCTCAAGAATCTGATCTAGATTCATTTGATAACCTACTCACACCAGTGAGAGTCTGCAATCTCCTAAAAGTCCACCAAGGCTTGTTGTCTATTCCATGAATCCGTTGTTCAATCCTATTTTGATATATCCTCCGCACCCTTATAATCCATACGATCGGCCTGGTATTCCTTTGGAGTTATCTCCTGGTACATCTGGGGTTCCTCATCACCAATTGTTTCCATCTATGGAGTTAGAAGGTGACATTCCAGACTCCTCTCTGGGTCATTCAGAAGTTTTCGCTACCCATACTCCTCACGTAGATGATGAGCAAGGATATGAATTCCCTCCATAGCCTTTCCTTATATAGGGGAGTCTCGTCTCTCTCCTAACCTGAAACTAGTGATCCCAAGTTGCCACCTAGTTATACCACTTTAGCTTAGTTAGTCTCAGGTACTCCTAGTGCCTCATCATTGTATCCAAACCCCATCTCGTCTTCCAATGTATGCCTACATGGAGTCCATTCATTCACAAACTACAGTTACTTTAGTTCCTGTTCAACCTACCATACCGTCTCAACATGTTTCATCGTTTTTGTTCACAATTGTGTTGTGTGATTTGTTATAATATTATATTATGAATCTAATAAAAAGATAACATAATACTTCTATTATTTAGAAATAAATGGTAATACACTTCTCTTTAATTGGACATTGTTTTTTTTGGAGCAATGGTAATGATAAGAGATTGAGGGTTGGTTTGATCCTTGGTTTAAGAGTGGTGAGAGATATATTTAATAGTGTGATTGAGAATATTCATGAAGTGGCTTTATTTTTGAATTGAGTTTCATATCCACATATAAATACTATATGGAAGCAAAAGGGAAATTATTTGTCATGCTTGGGATGGAAGGTAGATGAGATACTCTTAAATATGCATCACATTATTATAGTCATGTAAGGATTAGGGAAGAGGAGTATGATATTATATGAGATAGGAATAGGGAAGAAGAGTATGAAATCATGAGAAACCCCATTTCAAAGAAAATTGGAAGTTCAAATTCTCATTCAAATTTTGTATGGAAAAAATTTTAAGAATGTATTCAACATTATATGAGTTTATGTTTTGAAATGTATATTGATGTAGTTGTAGGAACAAGTTAACTTTTTACAATTTTTTCACCTAAATATTTTTTAAAAGATAATTAGATATTTATGAAATGTAATTTTGTTATATAAATAAAATTACAATTAAAAAAATATATAGGTTTAAATACCAGCCATCAGTGGTGATTGTCAACCCTATAAATTTTAATAGAATCAATAAAGTAAAATTTCAAATAAAATAATTACAAAGTATGCTAACTTATTTTTTACTTTACCCAGTATCATTCTATATGCTCATAGCCTCTATGGAAAGTTCATAGTTCTTAATATATATGACCTATATGCTCATAGCCTCTGTGGAAAGTTCATAGTTCTTAATATATATGACCTATACCCACATTCTTAAAGTTCGTAGTTCTAAAAAAAGGCTTCTTATTGTTTATTTTCAGCTATTGAATTTTTCCTTTATAAATAAAGGTTTGGGGTTAAGACATACAAATTACAGTTCTAAACTATATTAATTATTGTAAAATACATCAAAATTGCATTGATCAGAATAGTGGATCCACCTATTTATATTCAATGTATATCTCTTCTTTTATATCTTAATAATATTGGCAGCCTCACATGTTAATTAATATTAAAAACAAACAAATTTAAAATTTAATGTATAATAATATTTAAATTTAGAGTATTTAAAATTTATGCATTTAACTTTTTATATTTAAAAGTAAAATGTATAAGATACTTGTGAAAATGTTTCTGTGAGTAAAAATCTAGTTATGTTCAGTGATGGTGTGGCCATAATCCCTTGGTGATTTTGAGAGTTTAGGTATGATCCTTTGTGATTTTGATAGCTTAGATACCCCTAAATGGAAGTTATTCAAGCCACAAGTTAGGTGTCTCAATCATCAATCCAAATTACTTAAAAAATTATATTTTATATTTAAAAACAAAAATAAATATGCACATTTGAATATAATAATAATAATAATATTAACAACAATAATCCAATTTTAAAGTCACAAGCCAAAAACCACTCAATTGGTCTATGTGATCCCCTTATTTGTGGGATAAGGGACCAATTTCTTTGCAGTGATTTCACTGCTACAAAAGCATATATACTCTACTTACTCTAGATTTCAACATGTGACCTTTTAGTAAGAAACTCATGCCCTTAATCATTAGAACTGCTCAACTTGTATTGATATCCACTCCCACTTTAAAATTATAAGTCTCATAACATTATAAAGATTTTCAGACAGTCTTAGATAGGATCATTGTTTTGCCAGAATTTGGCAATACAAATTCTAGTAAGATTGTGATTTGTTGTTGTTTAAAATGCACTTCTGAATAGATAAATAGATTCGACACCTTTAAAAAAACTCACAAAGCACAATTGAATTTCAAAAATTAAACTACTTAAATATATGATTTTCAAAAATCTTTATAAGATATGAAGCAAAATTAACAAAAAGAAATATCCAGGAAAAAACCATTTCCTCTATTAACTAAACTACACACTTACTATTCTCATATTGACATTATAAAACTTGTACTATTCTCTAAATAAATAATAAAAAAAAAATGAACATTATAAAATCTCCTTGTACTAGTCTCTAAATATCAAAAAAATAACATTACAAAACCCTCACCATTCTCATGACATAAAGTCAAAGAAATAACATTATAAAGCTTTCAATAATCTCATAACATAAAATCAAAGGAATAACATTATAAAACTCTTACCATTCTCACAACATTAATAATCAAAGGAGATCCTTACACCATTATAAAGTTAAAAGTGACAAAGAATGAGGAGGAAAGCAAAATTCTGAGCTGCCATGTTGCTGCAAGATTGATAGACATATACAAACCTTGGTGGATATAAGCAACACAAAATTATAAATGCAACTCAACCTTAGCAGTTGTAAGCATGTTCATACTGACAACAACAAGAACCCTAATGCTTCCATGGTGATGTACAAATGAATGGAAAACGAATATTCATAATCACAACAAGAACCCTAATGCTTCCATGGCATCGCACGGAGTCATTAATTTACTGTGGATTCTGCGCAGGAAATATCAAAGGACGGACATAACGGTTGATCGAGTTCAGCTCTTGCCATATCACAGAAGTCTGCCCCTTAAAATCAATGTCAGGATAACACGAAGAGAAGCATGAATTCAACATTGTGAAGGCAGGAAAATCCACCAAAGCATTCACATCTACATTGGGAAACCTAGAAGAATAAACGTAAGCGATAACTTGCAGAGCTTCCTTGAGGGCCACTTGGAACATGAAGTTGGGGCAGGTGGCCAAGAACTCCACCACATTAGGAATACCCTTTGACTTCTCCAACCATACCCAGAAACACAGCGGCGGCAGAGGGGACTTCTTGAGAGAATTCGACAAAATCCGAAGGGCCTCTCCGTATTTTCTAGGGGCTCGAGGCGTTTCAGAACTCGGTTCGCTGCCCATTACCTTCCAAGATAAACCAGGAAGCGCTAACACCATGCGCTGATAAACCTTGCGAAGGTAACCAACCTTGATGGGATCCATTCAAAACCAATTGCACAGTTCAATTTTTTGTTTCGTTCAAAACCAATTGCAGAGTTCAATTGAATTTTTTGTTTCGTTCAAAACCAATTGCACAGTTCAATTTTTTGTTACGTTCAATGAGAAAAATGTATGGTAGTTTATTTATAGTGGCGTGACTAAGAAATAACTCGCTACACGGTGGTGCTCAAGGGACTTTTCTGATTAGTTAGTTTGCATGGGTTTAGTCTCTACTACGTTATAAGTTCAAATTTTATGGAGAAAAGTTGAGCCTAAAAAGTTATTTTAAAAGATTATTTAGATAAATTTAACTTAATTTTTAAAATTTTTATAATTTATATATATTATTTTTAATTTTGGCATATCATTAATTTATTCATTATAAATAGGACTTTTACAGGCATAGATTCTTAATGGTGGGCTTTTTAATGTAAATATAAATAATAAAACTGAGTAAAATAAAAATATAACATTTTTTGAAATGTTGGAATTTATAATCCATAATGATTATTAAGACTTGTTAAGAACATCATGTAAGTCTCTATATATCTTTAGCTCTCTTACATCAATTATGGAATCTTAGAAAGTGGTAGTGTTAGTTACTAACTTAATGAATATTATATAGATCCTAATACAACCACTCAAAAGCTGACCATTTAGAAGCTAGTTTACAATGGTTGTGAATATTGGTTTAGAGTAGGATACAAGCTATAATGAGAATATTTTTATTTTATTATTTTTATTTTTTTCATTTCAATTTTTTTTTTAGGTTTTAGGTTTATTACAAAGTTATTTAGAAATATTAAGTTGAAAAACTTTTTTTATAAATAAATTTAATTCAGAAATTCTTATTTTTAAGAGGATGAAAGATATATGAGGCTATAAAATAAGCACAAGAGGAATTTCATATTATTAAAACATCATATATGTTAAATAACAACATGTCACATACTTTGTTGGTTGGTTGGTAAAATTATATGATTTGAAATGGCCATATACTAAAGACTAATGTAGAATTGATTAGCCATTAATGAGTGTGAATGTTAACTCAAAGCACAGAAATCGAAGAAAATTGCTTGAAGAGAACACTTAGCTAATAAACCATAAGTAAAATGCAAAATAGAAGTGAAAACAACAAATACACAAATATACTAGAGAGCAAGATTGATTACGGAGTTCATCCCTCATGGACTACGTCGGGACTACGTCTGCGTGTTCGTTTTCAAGATGGGCAACTGTTTTTATTATGAATTAAAAGAAGAAGTCGATTACATAGTGATTCGGATAGATTGATCTTGCACACAAGAAATTATGACCTCTGTCAATAGATAGCTCTCTCAACCAGTTTTCCAATGCCGCTTATGATTTCCATATCCGACTTCGGACGCTCCTGAAACACTAAAAACAAAATCGCCTCTATCCCTCCACAACGTGCATACAAAAGCTCAGAACCACTCAAGCTATTCTTCAATGAGAAAAACTGCCTCTTATAGGCCTGTAATTACATTCAAACCTCCCTCACTGCATTTGAGGTGAGTGAGCTAAATTTAGTGTTTGAATGTGTTTGGTTTTGTCATGATTTGCCACCTTGGTTCATTAGGCCATGGTATTCAAAATAATTTATAACAAACTAACAATATAAAACCCACTTTGGACCTTAGAATAGACCGAAGACTGTTATCGATTAGCTAACCGAGCGGAAGGCACTAACTCTGCATGTAAACAGGTGTTTGCATAGTGTTTGCATAGGTGTTTTATGTCGCGGCAATTCCGCTAACCATCTACCATAGCATTTGGACGTGGCGGTTATCCGAGTGCTCACATAGCACTGCCACCGCCTAACTGTAGCCGTCCACCAAAACCATGGAACAAACCTTGAATACACGGCTATACTTGCAAGTGTTCATATGTCAAGTTTTACTCCGCTCAGTTAAGGACTAGCAGTTAGGGCTAACCTCCACCTAACCTGCTCACATGGATTTTTCTCCGATGGTTCCGACATTGTTAGCTACCAACGGTTTAGCTATGTTATATTTGTTTTATAATGGTTTGATTATAAACAAAGATCGAGAGTTAGAGTTTAGGTAATGGATTTTGCATGCCTTTAGGACTAGGTTTGGTAGGCTAGTGTTTTAAGTACATTTGTACTTAGGTTTGAGCATTTGATACATGGTTGTAGCTTAGGGGATGGTGTTTAGCATAGGATTAGGGTTTGTAAAAATTAGGCTTAGGGTCGCATAAGATTAATGCATAGATTAGGATTTATTTTAAAAACCCATATGTACAATTTTGTCACAATGCAACGTTCACAAAATTTGTCACATGATGACAATAAATCCATGTTGATCATCGACAAACGAAGATATTGATCCTCTACCACGATGATAACCCACGCACATTGTTGACTTCAGCTATCTTTGCGACGACAACTCGGATGATGAATCTATGCCACTAACGACACTGATGTCGACACATCAAACGTGCAAAGTCGAACAACAAAACACATGTCATCGACCAAACCCTGGGGAACTGTTGATGAAATCAAGTTGACCACCAGGTGCTAAACCATCTCCTCTAAATACCATGAAATCCTATGAACATTACCTGAACAACCTGATCATAACCAACACTGTCGATATTGAACGACACCCATGAATACTGATGACAGCACTTTAAACACTTGTGCAATTGAATCGACGAATCCTCTTGGATCATTCCTCTCCACTTGAAAGCTTTTGGACCACAAAAGTTTGACTAAACAAATAGTCGATGAGGGTATAACTCCCTCTCTTTCCACCTTGACTTGATGATGTACCAATGTATTCGATCAATCACCTACAAGTGATGATGCTGACCATGATACCTTTTGATTTGGTGATCTGTTTTCGATCCGTAGTATGAACAACTTGCGAAGATGGGCAAACAACTCGTTATCAACATGGAAATTGAATTCTTTCCATGAAGAATCATGAGTTAGTGATTCAAACACATCCCTGAAAATAGTATTTGTAGCATTTTGTTCAATACATCTAATGGGTACTAACAATATACTTTCTAGAATAACTGAAATATTCAAAGACTCCTTTGATTTTGACTTCACATCAATTACTTGACTTGATTTACTTTCATGTTGACTGATTACTAGGTGAATTTTCTAAACATAACTCATCCAGCTGTGATGAAATGACTGCTGCAAATTAGTTTGATTTTGAAAGTATCTAAGTAATTGTTGATTTACTTGAATCACTAATTCTTTGTCTATTACCTGCTATCTCCATTGACTAACATTTTCACATAATGCATTAGTTTTCAAATCATTATAAGGAAACTTTAGATCTTCTTTCGAAAATTCTTTGTCATGAAAACTTATAGACTTCCTCTCCACTTGAAGAGAGGCTCCATTACTTTTTAAAGCATGAAATGATGATGCAATACCAAAGGAATGTAACATTGTCTTTCCCCAATACTCACCTACACCCCTGAAACTGAAAATAAACATACTATCTGAAACAAGTTTCTGATTAGACTCACATGTACCATTCCCTGCAATACATTGGTGATGATGATCGTTTCTAGAATTCAGTTGAATGAATGAATTGAGATTTATTCAGTCTTTAAGAAGATGTTCATAGGACACTAAATGTATCTCATGTTGCTTATCCTGTTCAGGAATAAGATTTCTTAGAATAGAATTAACCACCTTGACCAATTGATCTATAAACTAAATCTCACATTTCGAACAATCATCCTTATGTTGTTCCTTAATAGACATGAGTACATATTTACTTGAACTTATTAACTGCTTAACTTGATTTGTAACAATTAAATCCAAGTTTGATTTGACTTTATGTGACATAACAATAAATTCAACCCCTTTTTTCTTTAGGTGATATTTATGTTCTCTTCTGTAAAACACTGCATCTCTATCATAAAGATAAGGACTTCCTAAGACAACTCCACATATGTCTACTCGGACCACATCTAACTCCACTTCATCAATGTACTTATATGTGATTGCAAATTTTAACCGAAATTACTTTGTGACATGTATCTGAGTTGATTTATTAATCCAACCTAATGGGTATGGTCTTGGATGATTTCGTGTCTCCAATCCAAATTGATTAACTAGATGTTTAGATATTAAATTTTCTTGTGATCCACTGTCAAACATCGTGTCAATATTTGTATGCTTAGAAGTTATCCTTATCTCGAAGAGTTCAACTCTTTTATCATCATGTGGAGGATTTATGTTTGAAGAAGATACATTAGTTTTCAAACTTGAACGAGTATTAGAAGTTTTACTTCTCGTAACCATGGAGGTTATCCTCCTTTCATTACCTGAATCTGTACCTAGATCCTGCTGGATTGATATAATGGCCTTCTTTTCATCCTGCACTTGAAGGAAATTTTTGGGCTTAAGTTCTGGATGAAGTTTCCAACACTTCGATTCATCATGACCGATTCTTTGGCAATGAGAACAAGTAGGTCTTTCCTTCTAAACGATCGTTGATTTCTTTCTCTTCGAAATGCTCTTCCACTTACTATAACTGGAATCTCTCATTTCCAACTCTTTGGATGACTAAGATGACAACTTGAATGGTCTTCCACCTGATTCAATATGTATGGCCTAAACACTCACCTCATCAAAATGATCAGGATTAAATAGCAATAAAGTATGCTGCAAATATGAATGTAAATTGTCAATGTATTTTAACAAAGTTTCACGTATATCCAATGAAATACCATGCACCAATGATTTCTTTCTGAACTCTTCAGTAAACTCCTGAGCACTCTACCCTTTACCTTGCCTCAGATGTTGCCAATCAATAGCATCTTGTTGCATGTATCCTAAAGGATACAATTGTTTCCTAAGAGCTTTCAAAAACTTAGACCATGAAGAGATGATTTTTCCTTTACGCTTGACATCTAACTGAGTTTTACTTTCCCACTAGATTAAAGTTGTTCCCCTCATTCTAAGTGTAACTAATTGAATTTTAGTTTTATCTTTAGAAATGTTCTGAATTCAACAATACACTTCTAACTACTTTATCCAGTTATCTAACTTTTCTAGATTCATTTCACCATCATAAACATGTAACTCAAATTTAACATCAAGTTTCAAAAGATATGTTTTCTTAGGTTTCTTTTATGTTTCAGATTTTGCACTCAAAGAAGAAGAAAAAGAAGAAGAGGATGATGGAGATGATGGAGGTGAATGAGGTCTATCAGTCTTCCCTTTACCTTTGTCATTCTTTGATGCCTTTGAAGAAGAAGCATCTCTCACCTTCTTGTCTTTGTACAATTATCCCAACATATGTTGCATGGTTAAGAATGCCTACTGAAACTTCTCTTCACTCATCTTAGTCTCAGTGTTTTCACCTGCATCTAGTCCTAACATGGTTGATTTCTAAATGACTCGTCGCTTTCCAATCTTTGGATTGATCTGCTCAAGGATTCCTTCTCCTCGTTGCGACTTAGACCTGGTTAACATTCAATGGCACATTCTACAAATGCAACCTGTGCTGATACCAAAATATATGATCTAAAATGACCATATACTAAAAAGTGATGTAGAATTCATTAACCATTAATGAGTTTGAATGTTAACTGAAAGCATGGAAATCGAGGAAAACTGCTTGAATAGAACACTTTATGATAGCTGATAAACCATAAGTGAGATGCAAAACAGAAGTGAAAATAGTGAATACATATATATACGAGACAACAAGATTGATTACAGAGTTCGGCCCTGATGGACTATGTCTCTGGGTTTGCTTTCAAGATGAGCGACCATTTCTATTAGGAATTAGAAGAAGAATTTGATTACACAGTGATTTGGACAGACTGAACTAGCACACAAGAAATTCTTACCTTTGTCATCAGATAGCTCTCTAAACCATCTTTCCAACGCCACTTACGGTTTCCAAATCCAACTTTGGATGCTCCTGAAACACTAACAAAAAAATCACCTTTATCCCTCTGGAACCTGCATACAAAATCTTAAAACCACTCAAGCTATTCTTTAATGAGAAAAACTACCTCTTATAGGCCTGTAAGTACATTCAAACCTCCCTGACTGCATTTGAGGTGAATGAGCTGAATTTATGGTTTGAATGTGTTTGGTTTTGTCATGATTTTCCACCTTGGTTCATTAGGCCATGGTCTTCAAATTAATTTATAACAAACTAACAATATAAAACCCACTTTGCACCTTAGAATAGCCCGAAGACTATTAGCGGTTAGCTAACCGGGCGAAAGGCACTGACTATGCATGCAAATAGGTGTTTACAAAGCAGTTATCACAGCAGTTTTAGGTCTCGGTGGTTTCGCTAACCATTTACAATAGCGGTTGGAGGTGGCGGTTATCCCACCGCTCACATAGCGCTACCACCGCCTAACTGTAACTGTCTACTGAAACCATGTAACAAACCTTGACTGCACGACTATGCCTGCAAGTGTTCACATATCGAGTTTTACTCTGCTCAGTTAAGGACTCGTGGTTAGGTCTAACCTCCACCTAACCTGCTCACATGGCTTTTTCTCGGTGGTTCTGCCATGGTTAGCTGCTAGTGGTTTAGCTATGTTATATTTGTTTTATAATGGTTTAATTATAAACAAAGGCTGAGAGTTAGAGTTTAGGTAATGTATTTTGCATGGATTTAGGACCAGGTTTGGTAGGCTAGTGTTTTAGGTACATTTGTACTTAGGTTTGAGCATTTGATACATGGTTGTAGCTTAAGGGATGGTTTTTAACATAGGATTAGGGTTTGTAGTGTTAGATCCTAAATCTACCTCAGGCTCAAAAAGGTAGGATCTAGGGTAACACCAAACCAAGTTTAACCTGGTAGCTAGCCCTACCAGGTTGGGAGAGGGCTCTCTCCTGTCAATCTCAGCAAAAATGATTAATGAGGCTTGAGATGACTTGAACAGAGACTGATTTTAGGCTAGGTATGTGTGTAAAAGGGTTTGATTGAATTCGATCAAGTTTTGTTGGCTCAAAGGGAATTAGTTTTTGGGTCTCAGGAATGAGGCTCAGTTTTGCAGAGATCTCAATAGGGAAAGATAGGAAAATGATTTGATACTTCAGATTTGAATGAAATGGAGAGCTTTAGACAGATGAAGAGTTGAAGAGGGCAAGAAAACCTCGAGGATCCTCTTCAAATAGCTGAAAACATAAATAACTAAGCAAACCATAGGTAGAGCACTGCAATTTCATTGGATTCTACCTTTATCCTTGTTTGTTTTAGTTAAGATGAAACAAGAGAGAGAATGGCATACATAAAACACATGTAAAATATCATTTATAGAAGGAAACATAATATCAAAGCAAGATGCCACATGAATCCCATAGAGTGCTTCAAACCCTCGTCTATTCCTTAGCCAAAACTACTAAAAAATGTATACAATGAAGCTCCAAGCTTTCTCAAAAGTCCAACCTTTGCTAATGACTGAAAAATCACAAGATATAGGCAAACAACAACTCTTCCTAGCTTCTAGGGGTCGAGCTCATAAGTTTAGGAGCTATTCCAACAAATTCTAAATTGAGAACTAAAAATTAGGCAATGGAACAGCTTGCCTCTAAAAACTAGGGAACTAATTCATTTAGTTGCAAACTACTTTTTCATGGATGAATCTACCTTTATGAGTGAAAATTTAGAATAATTACATAAGGATCCATCAAATTACATTAAATTACATCAAGAGTTGGAAATGTAGAAGAAGAAAATTCAAACTGTCAAGAAACTAGGCGAAAAACAGAGCATTTTTGGTCAAACTGAGCAAAATTTCCCCAATGCGCCGCGCTGATTTCCCTATGCATAGCGCCTTTTGCAGCTGCTTTTGGAGGCCCTCCCGGTCTCCAAATTTTCTCCAAGTGTTCTTGTTGGAAAGGTATATCTATCTACTTTATAGAACAAGTGGAATTTTTTCTTTTGGCCTCCATTTACCCCTCCAAAATTGAGTTCTCCCAACATTGTGTCCTGTGTATCCAAAAAGGGGCAAAAAGGTCATTTTTAGGGTGTTTTTGACCTTTTTGGGGGCTCAAAACCTATCAAAATTTCTTGGAAATTGGTGAGCATAAATACTTTTCCATGAAAATTCCAAAAATTCTGAGTTTTCCTCAAAATGAGGTCCCCATCAAAAGCGAGTGCCAGGTGGCGTGGCGCATTGGGCAAAAAAACCTGTGTTTTGGCCCAAAAATTCCAAAATTGAAAAAAGTGTCCCAAATCTTTTGAAATTTGAGCTGAGTATCCTCCATTAAGTGCTTTGTTGATCCAAGGAAGCCTCATCTAAGATCTAAAGTCTATCTTTCTCCCTTCGCTTCCTCGATGCCTTCTTCAACTTGGCCTTCAAGTTTCTGATTCTTGTCTTGCACACTTTGTTTCTCGCCAAGTAATGATGGGCCATGTGCTTCAACATAGTTTTCTCATTGTTGGCCTTCTCTAGCATCCTTTCCCAAGTGCAAGTTTGTTCTCTCAAGCCAAGATTCATGATCAGCTTGAAGTTCTTGCTCAAGTGCGGTCAATTTGATTTTCCTCCTCTTGGCAGCTTGTCGATTTTGCCTTCATGTTTTCGACCTCCATGGATGAGTGGGACTGATGAGGGGAGGGTTTGATGCTAGCTGTAGGGTTTTAGGGAATGAAAGGGTTTAGGGGATGATATTTAGGGTTTAGGATGGCAATTAGGGTTTTGGGGATACTTGACTAGGGTTTGGGATAGTGGGATTAGGGATTTAGGGTTAGTTGATTAGGGATACGAGAAATGTGGAATGGGTAGATGAGAATGTAAAGAGAGGGAGAAAATGATTGAGGGAATGAAGGAGTGAGGGAGTGGGTAATGGCTAGTAGTGGAATTATCAGTAAAACATACAATTTGCAAACCCTATGCAACTGCTTTTGGAAAGAAATGTAAAGAGGTAGGGTTTTGATTTTTTCTCATTAAATCACCATAAACACTAAGGTAACTCATTCATTAGTCATGGAGGGATGTTAAATTACTTCAGCAATGAAGAATTTACCAATTTGAGAGTCTTTGGATGATATACATTTATAGTACATTATGTGGCCGTTGGGTTTCACATCCCAATGTCTCTTGGACTGCTTTGTCTATTCAGCTTCCACGCTAACCCATTGAGGATTAGGTGTCCAACATTCCCCCCCTTAATCCAAACGGTTATGTATGAGTCCAAGAAGAGAGTTGTAATATAAAATGTGAAAAAATGCATGGCAGCACTAGGCTGAATATTCTCTCTGAAATGTTGGTATAAAAGGCGGTGAGGATTACCACCAACACTGGAATTCTTAGTGAAATTCCCGGAACTCTTCCAAAACTGGAAAGAAGATGAAGTCTTCTGCTAGAGGAAGTGTCCCAAATTTTGTTCCTGGAATTCTTCTGAAACTAGCAAGAAGCTGGAGTCTTCTGCTAGAGGAAGTGTCCCGGATTGCCAACTGGAGGCATGTTCAAGGGCATCTTTGTCTCTGGCTACAATTATGAATCTAGTGTGACAAGTTGTGGCTCAAGCTCACTTGATGTGGCTTTGAAGCTTGTAGATGACCATCATTTCCCCCCTATCAGATACAAGGTGAGATGATGGAGAAAACTCAACTGCAAGACTATTCAATACTCTGGAACAAGTTCTGAAATGTGTTTGGATATCTTCTTGGTGTTTGATGCCCATTGCCAAGAGCGATCCATCCAAGATGAATCTTTGTTCTTGCAGGACGTTTGTTTCTGAAGCATCTGTGTGAAGAATGGGTGGTTTTAAGACAGTGCTTACATGGATGAAGATCAAAACAGTGATCTTTCAGATGGCCAACTCAGTCATAGTGTTGGCATTTCACAATCTATTGTTGTTATTGTTTCTATGGAAGAGGGACAGAATCTGGAACAACTGGAGGTGAACTGTCATGAGGAGAAGGTGAACTGTCATGAACGAATCTAG
Organism: Pinus taeda; assembly: GCA_000404065.3. Classification (NCBI taxonomy): domain Eukaryota; kingdom Viridiplantae; phylum Streptophyta; class Pinopsida; order Pinales; family Pinaceae; genus Pinus; species Pinus taeda. The sequence goes on along the minus strand of APFE030475854.1, from coordinate 22,268 downwards.
CACTCTGAAACTGAATGGGCTTGCCGTAGTCTGGAATATGAAAGGACAAGTCCTTGTCATATCCAAGACCAGTTCTGTGCTTGTTGTGGACAAGTTGTTCCCAAGGTCTGATGATGGGCTTGGGAAGTGCAGACTGAATTTCTGCATCTGCATGTACAATTGTTGCTTTATCTGAATGAACTGTAACATTATTGTCTTGCTGTTTATGGGAGTCTGTTTCAATATTCTCAATAGAAACAGGTTCAGAATGATGAGTCCACTGTTGTAATTCTTTGTGCTGTAGTTGAGATTCAAGCTGCAAGAATTCAATCTGTTCTTGTGCGTATTGTAGACATGTCTGAATTTCTAAGAGAGAGCCTTTGCTGATTTGGAATGTGTTATTAACAGTAGATTGTATAAGAGTTTTCATGAACTCTAGTACTTTGGTAATTCTAGTCATTTTCTCCAATCCTTTTTTTTAAGCTAGAAATTACACAAAACTTGTTGGACTATTGCTGCAACACTGAATGGTGATGACAAAGGAACATGAATATGCCACAAAATTCAACGCATCAACCAACGCAGTCGATTAATACTATAATAATAATATATATATATATATTATATTTATATATTATATATATATATAATATATATATATATATATAGTATATTATACTATATACTATATAGTGGGCACAGTCTTCAAATATGAATCAATTCAATTAATATTCCATGTCATATACAACCAATACTAATTGTAGCTGGTACATTCACTAAAGAAAATCAATTACAAATGCTCATATGACACTTCACATATAAACTCAACGCACCATGATATTATACACGCTCTACATGATATATCAACTTTACACTGCAAAACCAAATCACATTCTCCCTTGAATCAACCATGGAGTGGCGGTTTGGAGAGCCACAAATGGCAGTTTCAAGCCACTGCACTTCCGCTTCAATGGAGCTGACAACACTTAAGCTGTGCACACTATCAAATTCCCTTTGAGCCCTAGTTATTTAGCTCAAATCTTCAATTATTTACAAGACTTCTGCGGCATTTACAGTCTAAGTGCCCTCATGCGGTTCACGAGAGGAAGCTGCAGATATGATGCAATACAGAGCTTCCCTCTGCCCTTCTTGTGAAGGAAAACCATTAACGCTCCTCTCAATATATAATATCCTTTCCATCTTGAAATCTTCCTCTCATGCCAAACCAATTGCAAATACTACAGATGAATGCTGCTACAGATAAGTATACATACCAATATCACTGGAATCTGCAATCACTTACAGACTGCTTGAGTATGCGTTCTTTTGCTGACCTCTATTTGATGCTTTCCAACTCTATCTAAAGCTTCTTTTGCTAAGGTTACATTTTAAGAAGTCATTATATTGTTGATGCTCTTTTCCCCTGTCATCCTTTTGCAAGAAGACACAAGTCTACTGCCTTAAATCTGCATTACTGCTAAAACCAATTTGTTGCACATCCAAATGACAGTAATACCCTTATGACAGTGAGATCCTGATATGAGTGTGAAACCAAGACTTCAATGATATGAGAGTAAGACCCTTTGTTGAAAGGCAGACTTTAATGATATAATATGGTATGACTATCAAACCTTCTTCCAATTGCTGAAATTTATCAACAAAATTCTGATCAAATCGTGCCTCTACAACTGTTGATGTTAGCATCTGGTGATGCCAATGTTGACATGGAGTTGTCCTTAATTTTACAGACAAAGGTTAACCCAAATCAAGGATTTTATCAACTCTCAATCTCTGAAATGTACATAGGAGGCCATCAAATTACCTTCAGGGAATAAGGGCTGATCAACACTATTATACATTGAGGTAACTAGCAGATTTTCGAGCTAAATATTCTGTTTTGAAGGCTGCAACAGGTATATGCAAGACTTGCATTCCCAATAGACTCATGCAGATTCTTAATAAATATGTTTTTGACTCCACTTTTGCGTGCTATAGGGTCTCGGTGAGACCACATGATCCGAACGGGTTTCCCATTTAGTTCCTTATAACTCAAAAGGTCAATGGCTCGAGTAGCATCTATAGGGTCAAGAAAATTGACATATCCAAGCCAAGGGAGCGTTGGGTCATGCTATCACGGCAGACTCGAACTGAGGTCACCATTCCCACGGGAATAAATAATTCGGCAAGATGGTTGTCTATGACCTCAAGGTCCAGATCCCCAACATAAAGCAAGCGAGTGGTGGAAACTGTGGCGATGTTGTTGCTGATGATAATGATATCTCTGTGTCTAATAAAACCCCAATTCGTAATCCAAAGAATTTGGTTATTATCAATAATAACAATGGCAGAAGCTCGACAGATTCTTCCCTTAATAACCTTTGTACTTTCAAGAAGCTTCAAATCATATTCAGTAGAATATATGAAAAAACCCTTGACTAAAGGATGTGACCATCGAACTTTCCTTAGCAAGACTTTCACATCTAGATGTGACAAGCTTCAGGGTGTCAGGCCAGGCAGTGTGACACAGGGAGGACTAAGGTATGCGCACAGTGGAATAACATGTATAGCATGTCAGGTCGTACGTTACAAAAAAACGGTTGTTAACCAATACAATAACTTAACTGCGTGGAGTATGGGGAAGCATATGGTTAACGCATATGGATAGCGGTTACAAATTCCACTGGTTATTACATGCCATTCACTGTAACGGTGTTTTGAAGGAAAAACAATATTGTGGTATGGGAAAATTGGTATGGAGTTATGGACACGTGGTATACCACAATAATACCGTAACCGCAACGATACAAGTATAAAATTTCAAAGCTAGAAATGGCAGTATGGAGACATTGTTATTATGGAGACTGTTAACGTCTTCGTATGCAACATTTTGAATATGGATTGTCTGGCAGTGAAAAATGTGCCTCAAATTTGGGCGCATTGATTTCCCAAGGTTTTTGTACGCATAATTGAAAGTAACGTTTCATGCGAATCAATCATCACAGATATGAAACACATAGTTGAACCAATGAACCAGCACTCACACCACACCACAGGCTTACCAATTTTCCATCTTGAATGTTATTGTGAATTTCGCAAATGACTGCTCCATCATCGATATTACCGGTTGGAGAGTAGATGTACCAGAAGCAGAAATTTTTGTAACGCACGAACCTTTAACGGGTTATTACTATTTAGATTTCTGAATCAATGCTCTACAAGACCGCTTTTGACTATACAGTCTCCATTATGACTGTAAGATTACATCGAATCAAGCATATTCAAGATACCCATCTATAGGATGAGGTTAGAGACCACGCAGCTTCTGTGGCCACTCAATTTGTCAGATGATACTACCAGCAAATGAGAGAGTCCGCCGAAGTGCGATATTCAACAATTGTGCGAGATCACATGCTACAAGATCTGCATATACTTCACTGCAACATGCCAACGGTATGAGAGAGAGAGTGCCAAAGTGCACAACCTTCAATTCAGGGTTTGTAACTAGAGTTCGACACATACCATGACCATCAAGGTTTCAATGCATAAGTGAAGACATTTCAGAGTTACACATAAAGAATTCATCAGAGCATTAATGCATTATTCAAAAGCATAGGTGGTGCAATAGTCAATGTACAAAGAGATGTATAAGCGATGTGCAACTGGGAATATAGTCGTCAGAAACGAGTTAAAAACACCATTTTTTATATTTATCTGAGAGAAAGAAAAGACAAATGTGAATCACGCAGAGAGACATGGATGAGAAAATTTTTGTATTCTCATGAACTACACTGAGACTTCAATCTCAATGAGCAATATGATTATCCTAACAAATGATCACAAACCCACAAGCTTCATTAAGAAATAGAAGCGTTGGTTTACATAGGCCACAAAAACAAGTGACTTACACAATATTGAGAAGGTTATGAATGTACCAACTATGATACCATGTTAAACACACATGGGAGCAAGAACAATATGAAATATGAAACATGCAAGTACAATTTTATTGACAAATGATATACATTTATAGTACATTATGTGACCGTTGGGTTTCACATCCCAAGGTCTCTTGGACTACTTTGACTAACACATTGAGGATTAGGTGTCCAACATTTGGAGGAAGATTTTAATGGATTTCAGGTGTTTTAGCCCAATGCGCCGTGCCATCTCAATGCGTCGCGCTAGTTCATTTTTTACACTGCAGAGGGCTACCCAATGCGTCGCAACATCTCAATGCATAGCACATTTTTTCAAGAGACTTGTGGAGGCCTTCCTAATGTCGAAATTAAGAATAGGATAGCTCGTTGGAAATATTATTGATTCTACTTTCGAACCCAACTGGAATTTTTCAATTTTGATTTCATTTTCCCTATCAAAAATGAAATCTCCCAAGACTCATCAAAATGTGTAAAATGACGTTGCCTAAAGGCAGAGTGCTGTTGCAGTCAACTTTTGAAGGTCTTTCTCAACCCCAAATTGAGCTCATGGTAGCTCAATGGAAAGCTCTTTATGTCTAATTATAATTTTACTTATCAAGAAAGTCGTTAGGCCAACCAAGATAGGAGAAATCTTGATTTTCCCAAGGTCACTTCAGAGGTGCATCAATTCTCCTAAGGCAACTGTATTTTTGACATTTCTCTAAAACCATGACACCTGTGTAAAAGTGAAGGATATTTTTCTTCCTTGCCCTATTGTGGACAAAATCCTCTCTCAGTTTTCCCAAATTAATCTTTTCTTGCTTAGAAACATCATTGGAGTAAAACCTATCCCGATGTGTGGAAGAGGGGATTTGTGGAAATGAAGTGAAATGAAGGGGATAAGTGGCTTCTAAATTCTTGAGAAAATTTTTGGAAGTAGGGAGGGATGTTAGGAAGTAGGGGAAAGTGAAATTTCAAATATTGAGTGAGCGGAAGGGGTCGAAAAGGGCAAAACACAGGCCTAGGCTAGAAAATTGTCAAGTTGTAGCAAGAAACTAGGGTTTGTGTGAAAATGAGGAATTTGGTGGATCTCAGTGATGGGAAGTGTTTAATAAGGTATATTAAGGATAGGAGAAGGTGTGTGAACATCAATATACAAGTTTTCATGATGATTTGACCATCCAAGAGAAATTACCTTCAAAACCCTAGGAGAGGGAAATGAACCTTACCTAGGCACAACTCAAGCATGAACAAGGTGTTAAATGACCCATTGGAACATGACATGATGATGAAAACCCTTTGAATGATGGTACACGTAGCTAAATGGTGACATGGACCGACATTTGGACAACTTTGAAAGGAGTGAAAACATACCCTAGACCTAATACCTAGTGACCAAATTTGCTTGAAGACTCACTCAAATGACAAAATTTGACCTTGACATCTTAAAATCATTTTGTAAGAGATTGTTTGATCATTGGAGGAAGGCTGCAAAGACTGACACTAACATTGGCTCCAATGGGGATGGTAGCTCCTTGGAGGCGCTAAGAATGGCAAATCTTTGGGAGAGTCGACGAGTGCCTTATCCATTGGGCAATGGAGTCAATAACTTCAAAACACCCAAAAACAAGTTACTTTCACTCAAGACTCATAGTTGAATTGACTAATTCAAAACTGAAACAAGACACTCAAAAGCTGAAACTCGACACTCAGCTGAAACTATCTTTAAATTGACTAAAACAAAAAAATTACTCAAGACCTAAACACAATTAACAAACTAGAAAATATGCTCAAAATGGAGCTTATTCAATACAACCTACTATAGTTGTTCCATTTATCACCTGATCAAGTGAAATGAAACAACCAATGCAACCAAGTAAGTATTTTGGCTGCTGTTTGAATTCACCGTAAGTGTTTGCTTATGAACAACAAGAGAGAACTATTGAAAGGCAACTCCCACGAAAACTTGTGAATAGATCCGTTGAATACTGTGGATTCTCTATCTGCCTCCAAAAACATTGCATAAGGATCTCGAAATTCATGCACACTGGGACTTAGCTCATCCAATGGATTACTTCTCTTCTCTTCATACCATGAATGCAAACTTTGTTTTGAGCTTTGTGACGAGACGCATGCTAAAAATGACAAAGAAACCAGCTACCGGATCAAGTTTGTATTAATACTTTTTTCAAGCTCACAGATAGGAGGAGGACTTTGACTGCAGACATCATCCAACACATCAGCTATTGGATCGTGAAAAACTCGAAAATATTGTTGCAACCCATTTTCTATTTTTTCCGATGGGATTACATGATTTCCTACAGGTTGCTCATTTGAAGATATACTACGTAGTTTTCCCTTCAGAAACTGAAATGATTCAAAACAAAAAGGTACGGAATCATCTTGCATCATTTGATCATATGTGCCACCTTCCAAGTATTCATCTACAACTTGACAATCAATGGAATTCAGGGGCTGCAAATCTAGATATGAGAAGCCTTGAACAAGGTTTTAATTGCCCTCAAGATGGTCCAAATCAAGACTTGTCAACAGTTGATTTCTGATTGCATGAATGTTGTCTCTAATGAACTGAAATGAAGCAAAACAAAAAGGCAAAGATCCTTCACTTACTTAAAAATTTGTTGCACTTTCCTCGTCCTTTCCATAGCTGATATGTGATGGCTAAACCTTTTATTCGAGCTACTGAAAGTGAACTTCTTCCTCCCACAAACTAGCTGTTGATTTGTCTGCAAGATTAGCTTCTGTTTGGAGAACATAATCATCATCATACTAATCAAACTAAGGAAAATCGTCAGTATAAAAGACATCATCAAGAATATATGTCATATCAACATATCTCTCTTATCTAAGATGATCAATAAAACAATCATTATCAGATCTATGACAATTGGGAAAAGAAAGAAGATGTTTTGGATGAGCAACTTGTTCTTCCTCAACCAGCAAACCATGGGCTTGAACATTATACTCATTCCTTTTGTTGATCCTTTGCATCATCTCTTCCACTGCACTTATCAAAATGTCAAGCTTTACCTCTAGAGATGTCGATTCCTCCGGATCTATGTTTTTCATCTCTTCTTCCTTCAACTTTGCCCTTCGTATCAGCAAATGAGCCTCTACATCTACTGCATTGTTTTGCATCTCTTCAAGTGTTGCAAGGTTCCTTTCTCTCAGCTGAAACTCCATTTATGAATCAAAGGCACTTGGGTAGTGCAAGAGAGCAGATCCAGGAGGAGGTCTTATGTTAACCGACATTGAAAAGTAGACTTGATTAAATCTAGTAGAAAATTCTTGTACTGTCTCCCCTAGCAATATTTTCAGCTAGTTATACTCTTCTATAATCAAGAAAGGGTTTTGTCTTACCACCCATCTATCGAGGAAAACTTTGACGAACTGCTGGAAATCTGAGATGCTCGGATCAGGCAGGGTTTTGAACCAACTCTTGACTTTTCCTTGCAAAGAAAGAGAAAAAAGCCTAATATTGACATCTTCTTCATCAACTTCAAAAAGGTCGAGAAAAGACTCAAAATTTAATACATGTCTCTTAGCAGTGATGTTGTCGCATTCACCATCAAATCTTAGCAGATATAGGTCATGATTTTTAGGGAAAGCATGGGATATAGGAGGTAAAATCAGAGGCTTGTATCGATCTGGAATTTTACAAGGTAGTGGGGTATGTACAGAAACTGTAGAATCAGTCTTGGTCTCTTGGGGCTCATCAGTTTGAAGACGGTCATCACAAGATTCAAAAAAAGGGTCTTGATCAAGCTCAAAGGCATGTAAATCTTTGGTATTTACAATATTCAAAGGGAAGGAATCCAACGCAGGCTGAGGATCTCTTCTCAAATACAATATACTTTGCAAAGACTTCTTGAAATTCCCAAGAAAAGAGAAGAAATAATTTATAACAAAGAACATAATGTCTTGGATGAAATTCCAACTTGAATACCTAATCTTTCCATATTGTCCTTTCATGTTTCTGCTGGCCAGGTACATCCTCCAATGGAGTCCTTGGATCTGATCTCGAAATTGATTTGGAATGTGAATGATTTCAGCCTTTCCGGTGTCTGATCATTGTCCACCATCAACAATCATATTTGGACTTGATACATGTTACTGGGGCAATTTGCAAGTTAGATTTTCAACTTATAAGATAAGACCAGAGATTGACTGAAGTAGCTTTTATCTACTTTCGCTAATGCAAAGAAAAAGTGTTTTGAAGGCTACCTAGCATAAATTCAGGCTCCATCTGTAGTTTATAAAATGAAGAACACTAACAAACCAACAATTTCTTCCCCAGTATCGTCGCCACTATGTTAGAGCCTAAATCTACCTCAGGCTCAGAAAGGTAGTATCTAGGGTAACATCAAGCCAAGCTTAAGCTGGTAGCTAGCCCTACCAAGTCGGGAGAGGGCTCTCTCCTGTCAATCTCAGCAAAAATGATCAATGAGGCTTGAGATGACTTGAATGAAGACTGAATTTAGGCTAGGTATGTGTGCAAAAGGGTTTGATTGAATTTGATGAAGTTTTGTTGGCTCAAACAGAAAGGCAATTTTTGGGTCTAGGGAATGAGGCTTAGTTTTGCAGATATCTCAATGGGGAAAGATAGGAAAATGATTTGATACTTTAGATTTGAATGAAATGGAGAGATTTACATAGATGAGGAGTTGAAGAGGGTAAGGAAACCTCAAGGATCCTCTTCAAACAGCTAAAAACATAAATAACTAAGAAAACCCTAGGTAGAGCACTACAATTTCAATGGACTCTACCATTATCCTTGTTTGTTTTAGTTAAGATGAAACAAGAGAGGGAATGGCATACATAAAACACATGTAAACTTACATTTACAGAAGGAAACACAATATCAAATCAAGAGACCACATGAATCCCAAAGAGTGTTGCAAACCCTGGTCTATTCCTTAGCCAAAACTGTTGAAAAATGTATACAAAGAAGCTCCAAGCTTTCTTAAAAGTCCAACCTTTGCTAATGACTGAAAAATCACAAGATATAGGAAAAAAAAAACTCATCCTAGCCTCTAGGGGTCAAGAACATAATTTTAGGAGATGTTCCAACAAATTCTAAATTGAGAACTAAAAATTAGGCAGTGGTACAACTTGCCTCTAAAAACTAGGGAACTCATTCATTCAGTTGCAAACTACATTTTCATGGATGAATCTACCTCTATGAGTGAAAATTTAGCATAATTACATCAATATCCATAAAATTACAATAAATTACATCATGAGTTTGACATGTAGAAGAAGAAAAGTCAAACTATCAAGAAACTAGGCAAAAAACAAAGCATTTTTGGTCAAACTGAGCAAAATTTCCTCAATGTGTCGTGTTGATTTCCCTATGCGTAGCGCCTATTTTCAGCTGCTTTTGGAGGCCCTCCCAGTCTCCAAATTTCCTCCAAGTGTGCTTGTTGGAATTTTCTGCCTATCTACTTTTCATAACAAGTGGAATTTTTGAATTTGGCCTCCATTTTCCCCTCCAAAATTGAGTTCTCCCAACACTGCTTCCTATGTGTCCAAAAAGGCGCTGAAAGGTCGTTTTTGGGGTGTTTTTGACCTTTTTGGGAGCTCAAAACCTGTCAAAATTTCTTGGCTATTGGTGACAATGCATATTTTTCCATTAAAAATCCAAAAAATCTGAGTTTTCCTCAAAATGAGGTCCCCATCAAAAGCGAGCGCCACGTGGCGCGCCACATTGGGCAGAAAAACCTATGTTTTGGCCCAAAATTTCCAAAATTACCAAAAGTGTCCCAAATTTTTTGAAATTTGGGCTGAGTGTCCTCCATTAAGTGTTGTCTTGAGCCAATGAAGCCTCAGCCAAGATCTAAAGTCTATCTTTCTCCTTTCGCTTCCTCGATGCCTTCTTAAACTTGGCCTTCAAGTTTCTGATTCTTGCCTTGCACACTTTTTTTCTCGCCAAGTAATGATGGGCCATGTGCCTAAACATTGTTTTCTCATTATTAGCCATCTCTAGCATTATTTATAAAGGGAAATTTTTCTCTCCCAAGCCAAGATTCATGATCAGCTTGAATTTCTTGCTCAAGTGTAGTCAATTTGATTTTCCTCCTCTTGGCAGCTTGCCGATTTTGCCTTCATGTTTTTGAGCTCCATGAATGAGTGGGACTGATGAGGGGAGGGTTTGATGCTAGCTGTAGGGTTTTAGGGAATGAAAGGGTTTAGGGGATGATATATAGGTTTTGGGATGGCAATTAGGGTTTTGGGGATATTTGACTAGGGTTTGGGATAGTGGGATTAGGGATTTAGGTATAGTTGATTAGGGATATGGGAAATGTGGAATGGGTAGATGAGAATGTAAAGAGAGGGAGAAAATGATTGAGGGAATGAAGGAGTGAGGGAGTGGGAAATGGATAGTAGTGGAATTAGCAACAAAACATACAATTTGCAAACCATACGCAACTACTTTTGGCAAGAAATGTAAAGAGGTAGGGTTTTGATTTTTTCTCATTAAATCACCATAAACACCAAGGTAACTCATTCATTGGTCATGAAGGGATGTTAACTTACTTGGGTAATGAATAATTTAGCAATTTGGAATTATTTGGAGGAATATTTGAATGGACTTCAGACGTTTTATCCCAATGCGCCGCGCCATCTCAATGCGTCACGCCAGTTTATTTTTTACACTGCAGAGGGCTGCCCAATGCACTGCGCCATCTCAATGCATATTGGCTTTTTGCAGGAGAATTTTAGAGGCCTTCCCAATGTCAAAATTAGGCACAGAATAGAGCGTTGGAAATATTATTGAGTATACTTTCCAACCCAGCTAGAATTTTTCATTTTTGAGTTCATTTGCCCTATCAAAAATAAAATCTCCCAAGACTGGTCAAAATGTGTAAAATGAGGCTGCCTAAAGGGAGAGTGTTGTTGCAGTCAACTTTTGAAGGTCTTCCTCAACCCCAAATTGAGCTCATGATAGCTCATTGTAAATATCTTTGTGTTTAGTTATCATTTCACTTATAAATCAAGTCATTAGTCCAACCAAGCTAGGAGAAATCTTGATTTTCTGAAGGTCACTTCAGAGGTGCATCAATTCTCCCGAGGCAACCGTATTTTTGACATTTCTCTAAAACCATGACACATGTGTAAAATTTGAAGGATTTTTTTCTTCCTTGGACTATTGTGGACAAAAACCTCTCTCATTTTTCCCAAATTAATCTTTTCTTGCTCAGAAGCATCATTGGAGTAAAACCTATCCCGATGTGTGAAGAGGGGATTTGTTGAAATGAAGTGAAATGAAGGTGATAAAGGGCTTCTAAATTCTTGAGAAAATTGTTGGAAGTAGGGAGGGATATTAGGAAGTAGGGGAAGTGGAATTTCAAATATTGAGTGAGGGGAAGGGGTCCAAAAGGGCAAAACACAGGCCAAGCCTAGAAAATTGTCAAGTTGTAGCAAGAAACTAGGGTTTGTGCGAAAATGAGGAATTTGGTGGATCTTAGTGATGGGAAGTGTTTAATAAGGTACATTAAGGATAGGAGAAGGTGTATGAACATCAAGATACAAGTTTTGCTGATGATTTGACCATCCAAGAGAAATTACCTTCAAAACCCTAGGAGAGGGAAATGAACCTTAGCTAGGCACAACTCAAGCATGAACAAGGTGTAAAATGACCCATTGGAACCTGACATGATGATGACAACCCTCTAAATGATGGTACACACAGCTGAATGGTGACATGGACCGACATTTGGACAACTTTGAAAGGAGTGAAAACAAACCCTATACCTAATACCTAGTGACCAAATTTTGCTTGAAGACTCACTGAAATGACAAAATTTGACCTTGACATCTTAAAATCATCTTGTAAGAACATGTTTGATCACTGGAGGAAGGCTACAAAGACTAACACTAACATGTAGAACTTATGCTTAGGGTAGCATAGGATTAATACATAGATTAGGATTTATTAAAAACCCATATGTACAATTTTTTCACAATCTGACATTCATGAAATTCGTCACATGATGACAATAATCCATGTCAATCATCGAAAAATGATGATATCGATCCTCTGCCATGATGAAAACCCATGCACATCACTGACTCCAGCTATCTTTGTAACGATAACTCGAACAATGAATCTATGCCACTCACGACACTAATGTTGACACATCAAACCTACAAATTCAAACGACAAAACACGTGTCGTTGACCAAACCCTAGGGAACTGTTGATGAACTCAAGTTTACAACCAGATTCTAAACAATCTCCATTGAACACCATGAAAACCTATGAACATTACCTGAATAACCTGATCATAACCAACACTGTCGATACTGAACGACACCCATGAATACTGATGATGGCACTTTAAACACTTGTGCAATTGAATCGACGGATCCTCCTAGATCAGGGACCATTCAGAAACCACTATGTTATTTCATTCTTTTTTCCAAGTTAGTGATAAAGTTATATCTCTCCAAAGCATTTGATAGTCTTTAATTTTTGTACCTTTTCCCACTCTTAATTCATAGAGGGTTCTCACTTCCACTAGTTAAGTGGATTATGGTATGTGTAACTATTATTGGCCTTGAAATATTGATTAATGGATCAACATCAAAGCTCTTTATGTTGTCAAGGGAACTTAAGTAGTGTTTCTCCCTCGCTCCATTCCTCTTTCTTTTGGTAGCATAGATATTTCGAGCCATTATTAAAGCTAGGAGAATGAAGAGAATCAATGGGGTGAGAATAGAATATCTAAGGCACTCTCACTCTTCTTGTTTATATATGATGTTTTCTTATTTTGTTTTTCATCATGAAGAGAGGGATGAGGTCTCAAGAACATTTTATGACTTTATAATAAGGCTGCATGTATGGAGATAAATGGGAATAAGTTTGATGATTGTTTGGTTGGTTTGGAAGGTATTTAGGATCTAAGTATTGGAGGATGTTTCCCCTTTCTGCACTTGGACATGTCAGATGGGGAAAAATATCTAAGTTTCACTCATAAGCATAATTGCTATGGAAAGGTATATTGGTATTAGTTACTATCCAAAATTTCACAATCTCAAATGTCCCAAAATATAAACTATAGTGAACATATCGAGCTAACTCATTTGAAGCACATTTCAGTATTAGTCATAAACCATAACTTCCATATCGTATATCTCTGAAAGTATAGTGAACCAATATTTTAAATTTTAGCCCAATGTTATGCTTGATCTCTCCTCAATATGCTCAAAATTTCACCATTTCAAATAGTCCATAAAAAAAACTTATTACAAGAAATCTAAGATGGCCCATTATCCCCACAAATTACATTTTTTATCACACACTTTCTTTCCAATGCTTTCTCCTTTTACACAATATCATATTCCTTCAAAAAATACATTTTCATTCAAAGGGTGACATCAATTCATTAATCAAGCAATTAATTCTCATTTTTATTTCACTTTTTCAAATACCATGAGAATATACCATGGGTGTCCTAAATTATGGGTTTGAAACTACCATTTTTTCTTCTCATTTTTCACAAGAAACCCATTTTAATATACTTGGATACTTATATATAACATCAATGATATAAGCCCTTTGACATTAATGACAACAATTTGTTCAACAAATAATAGTATAGAAGAGTATTGGGCCCTAGTTTTGGTGCATTTTTCACTATCATCAATTCCATTTTTAACCTTTTACTCTCCATCTTACCTCCTTAACTTGTTTCGCTATATTCTTCATGCTTCCCAAGGAATACATTGCAACAAGTTTTATGAGGAAACAAGTTTTCAAATTTACATGATTTTCCTTATTTTTGATGAATCAATTACATTAGATTTTTTTTCATTTGGATAACCATTTATCATTTGGCATATGGATGCTTATCTAGCAGGAAATCACCACATGGGTTTTGTTCCTAGATACTATGAGATGGTTTTGTGTTGATAAAATTGGTTCTAGGATAAATAATGATGACACCACCTCTCAGTGAAATATCTAGGTCAATTGTATATATAAATGCAACATTAGTGATGATCGAGCTGAATGAGTGGATGAAGGGAGTATTTTCATGCATTTCACTGAAGGTTTTAACCATGTAAAAAACTTACCTGTAAACAACTTCTTAAAAATGAAAATATACAATGTCAAGAACTTAAAATATACACATATATTTTTCTCTTGGATCCCAAAACCGTGAAAACCATATTTATTTTTCATTTTATTCATTTCAATGTTATAATAAATTATGTACATGTTGAAGAATTTATAAAGCCCCAATCCATTAACATTGGATTAGAACATAACAATATTTCCCTCAAACAGACCTACAAAATACCATGGGAAAAATCATCATGCATAAAACGATGCACAAAATTATGTCAAAAACCATGGGTGGGTCCACCCTCATCCTTGGGTCATCCCAACCATCTGTAGGTTCACCAAAGAAAAAAATGGGGCACTGCGACGAACGTCGTGCAGAGAGGCTACCACCTCCCTACAAACCCCTGACAGGGGGGGTTGTCACAACCCCTACACCCAACTCAATGTAATAGTGCATATGGATAGTCATGCAAAGAATATAACACATACCCAACATTCATGTTATCAAAATATCAAATTATAATGATAAACATTCCATCATTCATCAATGCAAAGCTAAAACTTAGCCTAGGGGATCTACTTTATGCTTTGTATTTTGTATCATATTGTTATATCCATTTGGTAGATCCACGAAGTAAGGGAATGGTCTAGTTCCTTGATTTACATATGTATTATATATAAAATCAAGGGTGAGATGAATAGGATATATGTGAGATTGGTGAGTAAACCATTGTACGCTGCAGAACTTGATTTTTTTAATGTAAAGACAGTTGTTGTTTTAAATTATGGTGTGATTATTTCATAGGACTGTAGATATTTTTGCAATCAAAACTAGTTAGGAACAACCCCTTAATCTATTCTACACTCCATTGCATCTATTTTAGTTAAGATATTATTTAGATTTGATTTCTTTTATATGCTTATTAGTTTAGCATTTAATTCTTGCTATTCTTTCATTGACAAGTATGTTAATCATATAAAGAGATTATTTAATCATTGATTTGTATTGGACAAATTGCTTAAGAATATTGTTGCAGGAACATTCTAGCCTCTTGAATTGAATGGTTGCAACTTGTGTCTTTAATAATCACATTCTAGTAAATGTCAATTCAATGCTTGGATATATTTCTATGGTGTAGTTTTATCTTTTCAATTAATATATTATTCCTCTTTCATTTTCAATGATTATTGGAAAGAGGAACTACCCAAATCAATCCAAAAGATAAATTGTTGACAACAAGATCCTAGTATATTGATTCGTGCTTGAGTACATGAACATTTCCAAGTAGGATTGAGTGAGATTTTGATTTTTGAAGTGTGATGAGTGATGCAATTTTACTTTCCTTAGAATCATATTAGAATTCGAGATAGAAAACCATAATCTTGCACATACAATGCATGACATCTCACTAGTTTAAAAAACTCTAGACTAATAATTTAATGTCAAATGATTTAAACATGTAAATTACAGGTGCCAAGGGCATGATATTATTTCTTGCATCAATTTAAAAAATTTGTAGTTATGTTTTCTTTAGTATAAACATTTTAGATATGGAGTATAATTGGTAAGACTAAAGGTAAGAACATGTGCATTCACTTTAGTGAGATTCTGAAAATCCTTGTCATGTTGGTACTATATATATAAGCCCAAGGGTATTAAAGGTATATGTTATAGTATAATAAAAAAAAACCTCACCATTCCAAAATAGGGGTGTAGTAAGAACCCCCTCGTTTACTAATCCATTTGCAAGTAAGGAATTTTGGCCAATAAGATGAATCTAAGGAGGATAAAGAGTTTGTTCAAAAAAGGATGGTATTACACTACAAGGATATCTCAAATCCTTGTTCTAAATTTAAAGTTGTAATAAGAAATAGATTTTCATCTCAAAAAAAATAGACAAACAAAGCATCTATGAGTAACTTCCATAAGGAGAGGATATAGAAGTTTTCTCAATCACTCTTATAAGAATGAAGAGAAGATAAAAGGACAATGGATGATAATTGATGGAGAGAATATATTGTAGCCAGAGACAGAGGATTTTCTTGCATTCATTTCATAAGATCCCTTGTGTATTGAAGAATGAAATGAACAAGTCCCAAATGAAATTCATTGCATAAAAAGGGAATATATGCAAACCATTTCCAATGAACAAAATAGCCATGAGGATAACGAAATTGAATCTTGCTTCCAATCAATCACTAGTGATAAATTGCACTCCATGCTTCGACATTCCATGGCACCATTCACACTAGAGCAGTTGTTTTATCATATCCTAGTATTCATTACTCAAGGTACATTATTAAAATTTGGATATGAGTTCACTTGAAATCCTATTGCGTAAATAGATGCATTGGATAGGGTGAATCCATGAAGATGGGTTACACTTTTTGGAAAGCACATGAGTTGGGAGGGAGAAAAAAGAAGCTCAATCAAGCTATATTTTAGCACTCAATCGACTTGTATGAATACTTCAAAATAAACCTTCGATTGAGCTCCTACGTAACCCATAGTTACATAGGATCTTGATTGAGAAATATTCTTGATCAAGCTATTTTTTTTTATTTCCCTCCCAAAACACAATGGGGAGTTTATAGTTTAAAGGGCTCAATCGATATTTTTTTTAACCATATCAAGAGCTTGATGAAGGGTTTGTTATACCCTCAATTGAGCTATTTCAAATTTACCTTCAGCACTTGATCAAGATTTTTAAGTGCTCAATTGAGTTGTTGAGGACCTAAAAAATGGATTTTTAGTTCCCCTTCTGTAGAATTCTCTACAACACAATTTTTTCCACTAGTGGACTTTAGGTAGAATTTGTCCTTATGTGGCAAATTTGATCATATTGGATTCGTGAAGGAATCCTCTATCCAATGGAAAATGAGTTTGACATTTTTTTAATTCATATGATATTTTTATCTAATTTCTTTTAAACATAATGCTTGACTTTTTTTTTTGACAGTTTCAAAGGGGATGAATAAAAAATCAATAACATGAAATATACAAAATGAAAAAAATATAAAAAATACAAATATCTTTGTTTATGAGTCCTTTCAAAATGGTACTCCTGGTTTTTGAATTATTTAAAGAGTATAAAAAAGTATTATGCCAACACATGTGTCTGTAAAATACAATTGAAATATTACTTCACAAACTTTGAAAAATAATAAAAAATACAATTTTGCATGTGTTGACAGTGTTAGACCCGCCAACATTCAGGGGATCTCCCCGGTATGAAGTCCCAACTAGACCTCACACCATTTGGCGTAGGAGTCCCATATGGTATGTGGCCTAAATTCCATTATCTTAAATGTTTTCCTTACCTCTTACTTGTCAGCACATGAGAGTGGTCTACATTATCTTCGAGGTTCAGATGTCTGGTGAGTGCTAGTGTTACTTGTGTCAAGGTTCTTTCACCATAGAGGGAGAGGGTGGAGGTGAGTCTCAAGTCGAAAGGGAAGAAGTCCTAACTTTGACAAAGGCACACAACACAATAGGACACAATAGAAAATCCACATCTTCCGGAGGATGAGTCCACATGGATGCAGTAGTCACGACACACGAGAGAAGATAGCACATACAACACCCAACAGATTAGTCCGCGTGAGTGCAATGGTTGTTATAACAATTTTATGGGAAAGGTTTTGTCTCATGTTCGGTGTGGCAACCCACGCAGGTACGACATTGTTAACAACTTATACAACACATTTTCATCAATATATGTATTAGAGCAACTGAAAAAGTTAACACAGGTTAAAGCAACATGCATTACAAATGTTCAAGATTAGTCTTACAAACAGTTACAATACATGTGTGAAAACGTGTTGGCCTGTTATCAGGGTTGTGAATTAAGCGAAAATTCCAAGACACATTGGTACACCATACATCAATGGCCCCATGAAAGGGGTGTTTTTGACACTTCTTGCTCCTCAAATAAAATACTACAGACTCTCAAGACTATGTGGGAGGAGCCAAGGTAAAAATTCCATTGCATGTGCAAATGAGGGGGTATTTATAGCCAAGGGTGAAAATGTCCCTTGTGAATATTCAACTTCCCTCATGATTGTTTGACTTATTTGACTTTTCAGCTTTACATGACTCTTTGTATGACGTTTAGATCTCTTGGACTTCCATGTTTCATTACGTTGATTTACATAGTATGGCCCACAGTAGTGATGTGGTCGACATGACTCACGACATGAATGGACACAATAGTGTTGGTATGTCCACGCTGATACTAGTGTGCATGTTGAGTTGTAGTGCTGCTGAGTGATGGGTGTTCTCTTGGTGTATCACAACTTCACCACTGCATGGCAAGGTGTGTGGAGTCTTCGATGGTCTTGGTGTTCACTTGATGTTATATGTGCACATCGCTCCTTTGCTTGTTCTTTAGCATGCTTCACATGTTCGTTTGTTCAAGAAAAAATCCCCTCGCATGCATCGTCTTTTTTGCAAAAAATCCTCACATGCATTGTCCATTTGTGAGAAAATGTCCTCACATGAATTGTTTGTTTGTCTGTTTGCAAAAAAATATCCTTACATGTGCTCTCCTTGTTTATCATTTCTATCATCATGTCATGTCTTATCCATGTACCTGTATCTGCAATCACTCATGATGAGATGACATCAAATCCATAAACCGCCTAGTCTACCATGATGGATGGTCGTTCACTTTCAAATATAGGTGACTAGGAGAGAGGAAAAGGTTATGAAACCGCGCAAGGCAATTTTCAAGCTGGGATGAAGGCTCCAGGCATTGCTGGTGAAAATTTTACAAAAGTCACTCAGAGATTGAGATGGACAATCCAAATCAGCAATGACTATCCATGGGATCTAGCTCAGCTGGAGGATAGATCTACGTAATTTCATGAGGGAAGTAGTGCAAGTAGCATAGGGGCTTGGCAGGAAAAAATGCACAATTCGTCTAAGGAGATGGCAATAGGCTGCAGGATTGTTGGTGACAAAAACTGTGCAATTGCTGGAAGGTTGACCTAGTGAACACCTCTGTGCAGTTTCTAAGTTGAGCGAGCTACTGGGTAGTTGAGGGACTGCCCATGAATTCTATGTAGTTTTATGTCTGAGAAATTAGTCAACTAACTGGGTGGTTAGCTGGAAAAACTATGCAATTTTTTGAGGGAGACAAGGATGGACACAAGGTGTTTGTCTGACCTGTCTATGCAGTTTCCTCAATCAGCAGAGCATGAAAGTTCTACAATTTTTGTGCAATTTTTGAGGGGAGTGAGTCCTAGGGTCACTGCCCGGTCAAACTCTCCAATTAACCAACAGGATGGTTGGTTGTTGTGCTTGTGAGCAGCATAGATTGAAATGGCTTGTTGGACACTTTTTTTGTTCTGGGTGACAGTTGGTCAATTTGATTCTGGGGTTGAGGTTCAACTATTAGAGGGTGATATGATCGCCATAATTTCATAAAAAAATGACTAAGTGTGTGAGTGAGTGAATTTTTGCATATATGACCATGAAAACACACACTCAACGTGACTTGACAACAAGATGCTGCAAACCATCAAGACAACATATACTCATCATGACTAACCGATAATGCGAGCAACAAGTGTGATTCTTGTGATAGATCATTAAATGACCATGACTACACTTGCATGAAAATACATACAACTTCATGTGTGAGTGCAATTGATGTTTACATAGTGAATACAACTTGTACACATGAAGAGGGACCTTGTGCATGACCAAATTTTATGAAACCAACTCAAGAAAAGATAGAAAAGATAGATCAACGCCTTAGAATTCAGCATCTTCGAGGGGGCAACCTCCTTTACATTACATAAATGAACAATTCTTGGATGAT
>APFE030475845.1:0-11721 GCA_000404065.3 Pinus taeda | reverse complement strand
CACAAAAAACTAAAAAAATTATAAGTTGACTAATTTAATCCCCTGGATACTTAATAAATCTGATACTAAAATGAATATATGCCAGTCTAATAGCATAATCTTTTTTGAAATTTATGGTGTCTTTCCTATTTCGCTGCTCTTCTAAAAATGTCCATCTCCTTTGAAATTCATGATATCTCTGCTATCTCCCTGCTCTTCTAAATTTCGTCTTTCCACTGTGGTTTCGACGCGAAAGACTTCCTTCGTTGGCTCCAATTAGCCATTTCTCATTAGAGTATTCGTAAGTAGCAGTAATCTACGTATCGTCTTCCTCAGTGTTGTAAAGGAATTGCAATGTAAATAAATAAAATAAATAAAAAAAAAAAAATTCAATTTCTTGCATATCGTTATGATAATTTGAAGAGAAAGAAGGAGACTTTGATTTTTACATAATTAATTTTTATAAATTATTGGCTTGCTCAGTAGTGAAATCCATTGGATTGTTATATATCCAATTTGCCATGTACTTTATTGTTGGATAAACTTTTTTTCAAGGTATATGGTAATCTCATATTCACTGTAATTCAGGATTAACTACAATCTTTTATGATTATAAGCAAGTGAAGATTGTAAGCGAATATGGTCAAGCATAGGAAAATTTGTATAGTTAGGCGAAACATGTTTATTAATGGTAAATTTGATGAACATGGTCATATGGTCAATGATGGTCAATTTGGTCAACATGGTTTGCATTTTCAACATCATTGAACCATGGCCAACAATGGTCAACCATGGTCAACTATGGTCCAACAAAATCAACAATATCATTACATGGTCAAAGATGGTCAATAAGTTCAAGCAAGATCAAACAAACTTAACCATGGTCAACCATTATAACCATAGTCAAACATTATCATCCATGATCAATCATACTCACCTATAGTCAACCATGCATAGCATGGCCAACCATGGTCAAACCATAATCATGGTAAACATGGTCAAAATAAGGCCAATCATGTTCAAACATGGTCAATCCAAGGTCAACCATGCTCAAACATAATCAACCAAGGTTGACATAACTAAGAACAGTCAACCATCATTAAACCAAAGTCTTGCATCATCTACATGGTCAAACATGATCACCATACCTAACTATGGTCAAACTTAGTCAACATGGTTTCCATAGTCAAACATGATCAACATGGTCAGATCATGGTAAAGATTGGTCAACTTGGTCAACCATCACTAAATGATGGTCAACCATAGCCAAAACATTATCATCGATCATCAACCATGGTTTACATGGTCAACATAGTTAACCATATGTGAACCATGTTTAAACAAGCTCAACCATGACCAATCATTATCACCATAGCCAAACATGGTCATCTATGATAAATGATAGTCCACCATAGACAACATGATCAACATGGTCAATCCACAATGTATCACGGTGAACCATTGTCAACCTATTCTATCATAACCAACTATAGTTAAATGTGGACAACCGTGTTCACTCATAATCAACCATAATAAACCCTCATCCAGCATAACTTGACCATATTTAACTATATCTACTATTCCTTGACAAACATTGTGACCATTAATTAGCATTATCACATTATTAATACAAGTTCATATATATTGAATGATGTCATTTCAAGATGAAAAATAACCCTAATCATATATCAATAATTTTAATAATATAAAAAAAAAAATAGAAAAATAATATTATTTAGATAATATTCAAGAAATAAACGTTCCAGTTATAAAATTAGATCTAAAACATATTAAATAGATTCCGTGGTAAATAGAAACAGAAAATTTTTTAAGACAGAAAAAGATATATCGTCGACTCTCACCTATAGCAAAGCAAAATAAAATCATAGTTGATGGGGGAGTGAGAACATCATTGAATTACACATACATACTCGACCCCTCACTTATAGCAAAATAAAATCAGAGCTGACATTATTCCCTTTTAGACATTATACAATTATGAATAATAAAACCTATATATCATTCATATTCTTTGTCACTGATATTATTAATATTCTCTCTCAGTGACAAAGAATATTAATGATATATAGGTTTTATTATTCATAATTGTATAATGTCTAAACGGGAATAACGATGTTTTTAGATTTCATTAAATAGATGCGTCGTGTGACCTTCTCACGAAAATCAATCGTTGACATCTTATCATTTCATTTTTATCATATATTATATATATATATAAAAAGGTCTTTAATTTTATTAATTTATAGAATTCATTTTTAGTTTATATTATTTATATTATTTTATTTTTTATTTTTTTTTATATTTTATATATATATATATATTATCTAAATTTAATGTTTTTTTACCATTAAAATATTATAATCTATATTAAATAACATTTTTATATATTATGGGGAATTATATAATTGAAATTTTTATTTACATTTTTTTATTTTTTTTTGGTTAGAGATGTGATTTATTTATTAGTCAATAGATGCATATATAATTTTAAATTCTTAGATACAGATATGTTTAATGTGTGTAAACTTAATATTAAATATAAATATAATAATAATAATAATATCCATTCTTAAGGTCACAGCCAAGCCAGACACCAAATTGGTGTATGAGATCCCCTTGTTTGTGGGACAAGGGACCCACCTCCCCGCAACGATTTGACTACGAAGGCATACATACTCTACCCCCCTCTGGTTTTGAACCTGTGACCTCTTAGGAGGAAACACATGCTCTTAACCATTAGGCCCACTTAGTAAAAGATGTTAACATCAAATATACAGAAAATAAGAAAGTAAGAGAATTCTTATTCCATTAATAAGTGTTTTCTAATTTAAAGTATATAAGATATTTGTACTTTTTTGAATGTTTAATATGAATTTGATATATAACATCTTGAAAAATATTAGTAATAAAAATAATTAGATAGATGTATCCCACACCAAAAGCATTTGATTTTTTTTTCCCTATTATAAATTTAATCTATTTAAACACTTAAAAAATCTAATATTAAAATGATAAATTTAATTCATTTAGACACTTAGAGTTGGAAATAATTAATTCCTACTTGTCTATGGTTGTAATTTCCTAATTGAGGAGTTTGTTCCTACATAATAGGAATAAGCTAGAATATAGTTTCTCCTAGTTTAGTGTGTGGTTGAGAGAATCTCTCAACCACACTACTGTACGTCTAAGATAGCATTCCTATCTTGAGACTATTGATTGTATAAATATCTTGTAATTTCCTCATTATTAATGATCAGAATATATTATTGATTGTGCAACTTTTATCTTGGTATCAGAGCCTGTGAGGGCCTGGCCCCTCCTGGGCTTGGCCCCTCCTGGGCTGAGGGAAAATAAAGAGTTTCTGTGATTGTTTTATTTCTTTCCTTTTCTTGTTTTCCATCCTTTGTTATTTGCTCCGAGATCTGAGCGCTGCGCCCTGCCGCTGGTTTTGTGGAGCGATTGTCATGCTGTGCGTTGAAGACTAGCTCAATGAATCTGACAACCCTGGCGAGGTGCAAGGCCGAGTCTGGCGAAGAGTGTGTGAACGTGCTTGCACAATTGGTGAATCCCCAGGGAAGGTAATTTTATTCAATGTCAGATTCTTCTTGCAGGTCACTATACAGGTTATGCAATGGCCTCCGGCTGTTCGGCTCCCTCCAATGATATTTACTGCTTGTCTGGCCTTGAATTCTAATTGATGAAAAGCCTAGCATTTTAGTAAACAAGTAGAGGAAGACGCCTTTCATATTTTCTGCTGCTCATGTTCAGATTCATGAGTTTTGCAGCTCCCTACACTTCTTGGAACTTGCTTATGGTGATATTGGAGAATACTTGGATGTATGTTTAGTGCTGAATGGATGGTAGGCCAGTTCTGGGCAATGTAAATGAATAAATTTCAGTCAGGCTTTGCATTTTAGTCGACCTATCTGGGTGAAAGATCTCAATTCGGTACTTCCACTTTTCATGGTGAATTATTATCCAACAAATATTTGAAGAGAAAGGGGCCGGGGGAATACCCGTGAACTCCTGCACCATGGCGTGGAAATTGGTGGTGTCCGTCGTAAGAACCGTAGTCGGTGCTCTCCGGGAGGCTCTGGAACGCTTCTTCCCCACCTTGGAAGCCGACGCAGGATCCAGCGATAAACGGCTCGCGCTGGATACAAAGACGGACCCCGACTCAGACCAGTGCTTCAGTAATGGAGACTCTAACGGGGTTAAATCTGGCGAAGGATCTGATTTGATCTGGGAACCGGGTGTTCATCTGGAGTGCCGAGTGCAAGGTGCCTGATGCAGCCATTGGATCCTCCGTGTGAAGTTTGTCCCATGGCAATGTCGAGTCCTCATGAAACCAATAACTGTTGACAGCCGGCATGACCAAGAAACCCCGTCAGTGCTTCGAATCGAATCGCATGGATTGTCATCTCCGACGTCGTCGGACGGTATAAACGAGCTGTGGGTAAGATGACAATTCATGCTAACTATTTTTCATGTTCTTCGTCGCCAGATAAACCGGGATTTCCGTAAACCTTTGATTGTCATGTCTCCCAAGAATCTGTTTTGGAGATCGCTCCAAATTGTGAAATGCTTGCACCAGAGTGTCCACGTCTTGGACGGGACGACCTTCATTTCGCCCAGCGCCGGAAACTTATGATCTCTTTGATGATATCGTGCTGCTTTCCGAGGGTCGTGATAGTCGTTGTCAGCATGATTTTCAGGTTTTGCTGCTGAGGAGGAGGTCGCAAGGCGCCGATCTCGCGACTTACGAATACGCCAGGACTGTCGTGGAGGCTTGCTGTGGATAGAGGCTACGTGGAGGAGATCTGCTCCTTCAATCTGCGTGGAGGAGATCTGCTCAGGCAAATCGCTACAGATTTTTAATTGAGCTCAACAACAAGCGATTCCAAAGGAGGTCGCGTGTTCGACAATTTCTTTTGCCTGAGGTCGTGTGTTTGACTCTCCGGAATGGCGAAGCCTGTTAATTCCGTGACTTATGTGTTTGCCAGATGATGGATCCTCGTTTACTATTTCCGGGGGTTGTTGTAGTGTGCCTGCTTTTACTCTTCTCGCAGGGTGGACTGTGCGGCGACATTGCTCATGATGACAAATCGCCTAAGCAGCCTGGCTGTGAAAACAAATTCGTACTGGTGAAAATTCAAACATGGATAAATGGCAGAGAAGAGCTTTATAAGATGGTGTGTGCACCAAATGATTCTGCATCGGAGATAAAAATTCCTGCTGTTATGTTGCCAAAGACTGCAGGTGCAAGTTTCCAAAGAAGATTGAAGGAAGGTGGATCAGTTGGAGTAGTCATCTACTCACCTGACCGCCCCTTGGTGGATATTGCAGAAGTTTTTCTATGGCTTATGGCTGTGGGAACTATTCTTTGTGCTTCCTTTTGGTCAGCATGGAGTGCTAGAGAGGCATGCAATGAACACTGCAAGTCATTGAAGGATGATCCAGATGCTTTTGTCATTGAAGAAGATAGTGGGGATAAGGGTGGCTCACTCGTGCGAGAAGTCTATATGTACACATACCTTTTTGTGGAGTTGTTTCAGTATTAACTTTGGCTATGCTGCCATTCTGTATAACATTTGCTGTTGTATGGGCTGTTTATCGACGTAACTCATTTGCTTGGATTGGTCAAGATATACTCGGCATCACTTTGATCATAACTGTTCTTCAGATTGTACGGCTTCCTCAACATTCTGGATGCCTTGCTACTACGCTAATCTACTGCGTGGTTTGTTTGGTTTGTTTTATGATCAGTATTTCGATGCATATCGATGGCGCGAACCCATGCATACTATGGAGGAGTGTGGAGCAGTAGGGTGCAGCCTGCATGTTGGAGCTGCATGCTCGAGCTGTGTGTTGGAGTTGTGAGGTGAAGCTACATGCTGGTGTGCTGCGTGGAGAATTGGGTTTGCAGTGTGTGGAGGCCGCTGGCCGAGCAGTGCTTCCTTTGGTTTTGCAGACAGAATTGCTTCAAACTGCTGTACAAGTGCAGCAGCTGGATACTTTGTGGTTGTTCCTGATTTCTTTTATGGAGATCTGGTGCTAGGCCGTTTTTTTTGCAGTAGATTGTCAATGCATGCGAGCAGTTAGAAGGGGCGAGAAATTGTTGCTGAAGTGCCCCAGCAGGGGCAGCCTGCGACTTGGGATATGTGTAAAGGCAAATTAGTCTTGGAAATTTGTATACATATTGAGATTCGCGGTCTCAATATGAAGTTATTTTGTTAGAATTCGTGACTCTAACGAATGACAAGTTCATGGAAGTCTCAAGAAGTTATTTGATAAAGATGCCCAAGAAGGAGCAGCAACAACAGTTAGGGTGGACAACAAAGTAGATTTTTTGTTTTAGTGAGGTTTGTGGAATAGACTCCCTAGTATATTGTAATAGTCATTGTATGTACCAGAAAGTCCAATGTTGAAATGTAAGCCTTGCTAAGGCATTTGAAAGTTCGTGGTGATCTCGAAACCACTTTGTAATGGTTTGTGGTCAGCCTGAAACCATCTATAGAGCCTTAGTGGCTACAGGAGTTGCCCGATGGTGGCAAACTAAGATCCTTGATCAGCTCGGTGGTAGCAGATCGGATCTGCCCGGTGGTGGCGAATTTGATCCTGATCATCTGTGGTACAGATCGGATCTGCTGGTGGTGGCGATTTAGATCCTTGATCAGCTCGGTGGTAGCAGATCGGATCTGCCTGGTGGTGGCGAATTGAGATCCTTGATCAGCTCGGTGGTAGCAGATCGGATTTGCCCGGTGGTGGCGAATTTCCTTTGTGGCTGTGTGTACATAGGAGCTTTGTGCTCGTAGGAACAGGTGGACTGCAGTAACACCTGGCTCGGACTCAGATGATTTTCTCTGAGTAGAAGGGGGTTGGCGTTTTTCGCGCTGGCAGCAGCACCAAGATGGCCAACTAGCGCATCTGTTAGGCCATTAATCGCGCCAATGGCGCGAGTTTATCATTCAGGATCGCGCCAATTCACCTTCAAGTGGATCTGCAGGAGAGGCAGATCGGATCAATTTAGCTGTATTGGAAACGCCAAATTTGCAGATTGTGGATCTGTCTGAGGGCGACAAATTGTGTTTTTGGAGGTTTTGTACATGCAATTCGTGTGATGATGGTGGATTTGACTATCATGGCAAGTAGTCATTAAGGGGGGAGTTGGAAATAATTAATTCCTACTTGTCTATGGTTGTAATTTCCTAATTGAGAAGTTTGTTCCTACATAATAGGAATAAGCTAGAATATAGTTTCTCCTAGTTTAGTGTGTGGTTGAGAGAATCTCTCAACCACACTACTCTACGTCTAAGATAGCATTCCTATCTTGAGACTATTGATTGTATAAATATCTTGTAATTTCCTCATTATTAATGATCAGAATATATTATTGATTGTGCAACTTTTATCTCTTAGGAAATCTGATATTAAAATAAATCTATGTGAATCATAATAACATAATAGTTTTTAATCTTTAAAAATTTATGATATCACTGCTATTTACCTGCTCTTTTAAAAATGTCCTATCTTCTTAGAAAATCATGACATCTATACTATTTTCCTGCTCCCTGCTCTTCTGAAAATGCCCAATACTTTTGGCTGTGAATTCGACACGAACGATTACCTTTGTTTGCCTCAGTCACCACATTTCTCATTAGATTATTCCTAAGTAGTATTCTACGTATTGGCTTTCTCATTGTTGCAATGGAACTGCAATGCCAATACACAGAAAACCCTCTCAATCTCTTGCATATCGCTACGACAATTGTAACGGTATATATAAAGACACAGCAAAAGCACTCTCCTAGAGCGTTGTTGGCTAAAAATGCATCACAAATTACATAATTTGCAGAAGAAGAATCTCACGTTCTAGAATATTTGAGAGCCCAAACAAAGGTATTTTGAGATATTCCAGAGTCTTAATGCTTACAATGCACACAATGATATTATAGTCATTTTTACAGTAACTCATTGACTTCAAACGTACTGATATATTAATATTGAATTCACCCAACATACACTGAAATCATTCAACTGTTACTTACATCAACTGTTACTTATACATGATCGTGTAGCAGTAAAGAGGTATTGAGATATTATGATAAGAAATCATGGCGAAATTACAGAAATATATATAGTGGTGAATATGCGGTTATTTGATAGATAGAACAGGCTAACTAGTGATCACATGGAAAGAGAGAGGAAGCTTAGAACGAACATCATCAAGAAAGTGGCCATGACCACAACCTGTGTTGACATACGTTGGTTGTCAGACCCATTGAACGCAAGGCTGTTTACGAATGGCTGTCCCAACGTAGTCAGCTGGTTGAGCCCCGGCTGTACGTTCGCCAGTGGCTGGCTGAAGCCCGGTTGGGCATTTAGTGGAGAGAAGGGCTGATTGACAAACCCAGGTTGGTTAAGCAATGGCTGGTTCACTAGTGGAATTTGCTGGCCAAATTGAGAGTTTGCAGGCAGTTGATTGGCTAAGGGCTGGCCATTAAAAGGCGTGTAAGACTGGGCGTTCAATGGCTGATTGAATGGAGATAGAGGCTGACTGCTTAATGGACTAGCTGAACCATCTTCAGAGCAACCCATGTTCAGAATGTTCATGAAAACTAACACTCCAATCAAAACATTGATGACTGTAATTTGCACAAACTTCTCCATGGTAGATTCAGAAACAGTTACCCAACAAAAAGCGCAGGCGAAGAGATTATATTGTTGCTGTAAATCAGCTGAAGCTTTTGACTATAATCTTGTGAGTTGTCCTCCTTTGTTGAAAGCAGGAGAGCATATATAGAGAGAGACATAGTTTTAAACAGTGCAATATTGGGCAAATTTGATAGTGGTGCAGGTCGTTGGAGTGTCAGCCGTGGGAGATTTGGTTAATGTGTTGCAGGTGATAAACCTTGTATTCTTCCATTTTAAAATAACAATGGAGCGACTATGCTTGGGGAGTTGGCAACGTTTCTTTATTTAATCAGATGACAGATCATAAGTATGTTATTGTTATTGTGTGAGGCACGGTAATGATGCAGACAAATTTAAGCACAACCGGAAATGAGGTGGGTACCTGATAAGCGGTGAACGAAAGCTACTCCAATTTTGACCGAGAGCGCTTTAGTGTCTAGGTCGAGGCGTGAAGATTCGTCGAGCGTGGAATGGGGGCATCATACCAGAATTATAATAATTAGTTTTATTTATTTATATTCAGTTAGTATTTACTTATGAAGTAGATATGAGGCGTCGGTTATTATTTACTTATGAAGCAGATATGAGGTGTCGATTAGAGGGTTTGAATAAAGTTTAGATTAGTTGAATTAAATGGGGCTTAGTTTGTTTGATTATTATTTATTTATGAAGTAGATATGAGGTGTTATTAATCGGTTTGAATAAGGTTTAGATTAGTTAATTTAAATGGGGATTAGTTGGTTTGGTTTTGAGTTTAATTTTTATTTAGATGTTATAGTTATTATTTTTGGAGGAATTAAATTATTTTATAAATTATTTCAACATAATTTTGATAATGATATTTCACTGTACATTGATTTCTCTTCTGCCATTCAATATATAAAAGTATATAAAAATTAAATAGAATGTGAAGTAAGTAGGGTAATTTTTTTATTAATTTTATTTTAACAAACTGTTAAACTTAAAAAAACAAACTTGTGTAACTGTGTTATTAGACATTTCAGTGTAGGTTGATTGTTCATATAAAAAAATGCTTCTCCCATCCAAAACTTATAAAAAATAAGAAGAGTTATATAGAATGTTGGGTTGTAATGAGCTATTTATTAATAGTTTTTTTTAAAGTGTTGTAAAACTAAAAAAACTAAAAAAAAAAATTTGACAAATTTGTACAAGTGAGTTTTCCTAAAATCTTACTTATTATTAATTGTTAATATACTTTAAATATTTTTGTTTTTGTTTTTGTTTTAAACTTGTGCAATTAGATCCAATTAATTTCTTTTCACTAAACATCTCACATTTAATATAATTTAAATATTTTTCTTCATCCCAAAAATATGAGTGTTCAAAAGAAACTTAAAATCTAATTTATTGGGTTTCAAAACCTAATTGAGAACATTTCCTTTAGTGTGGACCAGCTAACCTTGCCTAATGCTTTGAAATTCACAACATAAATCTAAAAACAAAATTCACAACATAAATCTAAAAACAAATTTATTGATCATTTTATATCACTTTATATCAAATATATTGGATTTTTGTACATCATTCCCTAATATGTTGATGTCACATACATTGGATCTATGAAAAAACCTATGTTGAATCTTTAACCATATCTCAATGGATTATTGCATAATCCCTATACATCATTCTCTAATGTCTTGATATCACATGCGTTGGATCTATGAAGACACCTATTTTGAATCTTTAACCATAGCTCAACGGGTCATTGCATTATCAAATCCTTTGATCCTCCACCATGGTTTTTTTGGATCGCTATATAATCTTATTTTCTTTACACATAATTAACTCTTATAGGTTATTGGTTCAAAATCAAATTCTTGAGATTATAGGTTTGCTTTATACATAATTAATTCCTATAAATTTTTGGTTTATTCAATAGTGAAATGAGTGGATGGTTACATATCAAATATGTCATGTACTGTATTATTGGATAGTTTTTTTTTAAGGTGTATGGTATTTTTATTTATTATAGTTTTGGATTAACTATAATTATTTATGATTATAAGTAGGTAAAGATTGTAAATGAATAGGATTAAGTATGGAAAAATTGCATCTTTAGGTCAAACATGTTTACTAATGGTAAATAGCGTGACCAGAATCAAATTATGGTCAATGATGGTCAATTTGGTCAACAAGGTTTGCATTGTCAATATAGTTGAACCATGGTCAAACATAATCAACCATGTTCCAGCGAACTCAACCATATCAATACATGGTCAAAGATGGTCAATAAGTTCAACCAAGGTCAAACCAACTCAACCATGGTCAATCATTATCACCATTGTCAAATATAGTCATCCATGGCCAATCATACTCATGCATGCAGAACATGACCTACCATGGTCAAATCATAGTCATGGTAATCATGGTCAAATTAAGGCCAATCATGTTCAAACATGGTCAAGCCAAGGTCAACCATCGTTAAATCAAAGTCTTGCATCATCTACATGGTCAAACATGATCACCATACATAACTATGGTCAAACTTAGTCAACATGTTTTCCATAGTCAAACATAATCAACATGGTCAAATTATGGTAAATATTGGTCAACTTGGTCAACCATCACTAAATGACAATCAACCATAGCCAAACCATTATCATCCATCATCAACTGTTGTTTACCTGGTGAACATAGTTAACCATATGTGAAACATGGTGAACCATGTTCAAACAAGCTCAACCTTGTTAATAAATGGTCAAACATGATCAACAAGTTCAACCATGGTCAATCTAGTTTAATCATGGCCAATCATTATCACCATAGCCAAACATGGTCATCCATGATCAATGATAGTCCACCATAGACAGCGGTCAACATGGTCAATCCACAGCGAATCATAATCAACCATGGTCAACCTAATCTATCATAATCAACTATAGTTAAATGTGGATCACCATGGTCACTCATAGTCAACCATAATAAACCTTCTCCACCACAACTTCACCATATTTAACTATAATTAAATATGACCTACTATTCCTCCACAACACTGTGACCACCAAT